>JAQIVE010005893.1:0-12221 GCA_034698285.1 Sminthurinus bimaculatus | reverse complement strand
GTAATGTGTACTTTTCGAGATGCGTTTTCACTAACATTCTATATGTAGACTAAAGAATCAAAAGTTTCTTTTGGATATATAGTTTCCATAGAAAAATTTATATACGAAAGAAACTTTTGATTCTTTATGCTTCATATAAGTGTATGAGAATAAAAATAATAATGTTGGACGCCATGTACGAATAATGTCAACCGAATTAGAAATGATATCGTAACAGCTGGGGATTTCTCAATCCATCGCACGCTGAAAAAGGCATAGGGACAACGCAAAAATTTATTGAGAGCATACAAGTAGTCCGATAAACATCGGCGCTGGATTCAAATCACAAAACCTATTGCTTTGAATTTTATTGTGGACCGGCTTTCTTTCAATATGATGTGCAAATTTGTGCTAAAAATGCAAAAAAGGTACCGTCATACTTTGGTCGTCGTCAGAAAAGTTTTTCAGAAAAGTAGTCAGAAAAGTACAAAATTTTGTTCCTTCTGGATTGTTAATCGCTTTTGAATTGGGTAATTTCCACATACATATTTCAAGTCGCATGAATAAATGGGAGTACATGAATTTACTTGTGGACAACTTCAAATATTTACCAGTGTAAACACAATGTTAATATATCGCCCATTTAGTTATTATGCAATTGCTATGTGAGAAAACCATTTCGAATCGGCCTACTTCATTTTCCCTATTAAAGGCTTTGACATCATTTACAGCTGCGTAACAGCAACCGTAAGTGTACGGTATGGATTACAAAACAATATTCGCCCTACCATTAAGTTTTGTGTGCTCCCCGTCTAGCAAAACCATGTAGAATGCAAAAATTGTTTTTTAAAAGATTCGACGCCGGTAATTAATATTTGCATGCGGAAAATGCGACCAAAGATCTTCAGTAGTAGCTGTGCGAGATCCATTTATGTAATAATTTTTCCTGAGATTGTGAGGTTTTTGCAGATGGCCAAAGCATCAAGAAAAAACACGTACTTTATGATTATGAAAGCTTATGCACGTGAAACAAAGTTTTCTTTTGTCGGTGTCTGTTTACAGAAGCCATTTACAGATCAGAGCAAATTTAAGAAGCCACTTGATAAATAAAATAGCCCATCCATGTAATCCAAGAAACGAAGCCTTTCATTGAAATTAAAATAAGGATGATAAAGCCACCCAATTTATTGAAACAAATTTGGGGTTATCCGCATCAATCAATGTACCATGTACTTTGATCCAAGAAAGAAATTGTTCGTTTTCTCACTTCTCTCAGGCCATAACCCGTCTCATTCTCGCTCTTTAATCCTTGTATTATTTTGACGCCGCTCATGACATTTACTGTGATGTTTGCGTAAGAAAATGTCTAAGGCCAAGAAAATTCAACGTGCGTTCGCATCGCAACAGCAAATGCCGTAAGTGGCGTCAAAATAATGCGAAGAATGATAACCTGCAAGAATGAGCTGTGTGCCCTAAATTTTGGTTTTCTATGATTCTCCTTTTTCAATACCGCCTTTAGTAGGGTAAAAGCAAAAAAAACCTTTTTGGTGTCATCCGCAAAAGGTAGATCATGATGACTAACACGTGAAATAAATACTGGAAACAAAGCTCTGACTCACAATATACAGGTTAGTGTTGGACTTTTTCTATTTAATCCGCTTATTATTTCTGTTTTTTGTTTAATAATGTGTATGGTCCAGGCTGCAGGCCAAAAGGCGCTTTGAATTTGTAAATCCACTTAAAATGACTCAAAACGACCCCTCATAAAAGGGGTCAAAAACAATAAATGGAACTTAAGCATTGGGTTTGGTCATGCAGCTGAGCTACGTTTATTTTTGGGGCCTCGATAAGTAGAAAGCTGCCTGCATTCCCTTTTACCCTTAAAACTTTGGTCGATCGTTTTATTCCTGCCTTGCAAGTCCTGCTCTTTCGATTCCCATGTACATTTTATACACGTTCTTTTTTTCAACTTGTTTTAAAACATTTCTAAAGATTCATTTAATATGGATAAAATTGGTCAATTGAAGCGACATACAGTTTCTTACAACTGCGAATACTGTAAAAAAACGTATTTCAACAAAGGACAGCTTTTGCAACACATAAAGAGTCACACGAGCCAAAAAGACTTTGACTGCAACCTCTGCAGCTTCACCACCAAACATAAAGGTGACCTTGCACTCCACATTCGGTCACACACCAAAGAGAAGCCGTACAAATGTCAGCATCCCAACTGCAAGTCTGCTTTCGCTCGCAGCTCCCACTTGTATCGACATCAGATGGTCCACAACAAAGGCGACCTTAGTTTGTACCGATTCCAATGTCCGGAGCCTGACTGCTCATTCAAAGCACGAAGCCAGTCAGAGGTTAACCGACATTCCAAGATTCATTCTGACGAAAGGCCCTTTGGATGTGGTCTGTGTCCCTATCGTGCCAAGCTGAAGGGAAACATCAAGCACCATCAAACTAGTGTTCATAGCAGCGAGAGACCGTTCAAGTGCCCCCAGCTGAACTGCAGTTTTGCGGGTAGAACCCAAAGCCAGTTAAATTATCATTCAAGAGTTCACTCGGATGAAAAGCCGTTTGTTTGTCCCTTCGAAGGATGTGCGTTCAAAACCAAGACCAAGACAGTGTTGCGTACGCACGAGATGATACATCGTGACGAGAACCCGCACAAATGCTCTTTCTGTCCATACGCTTGCAAAACTTTGGACTACCTCGTTCGGCATACCCGAATTCACACGGGCGAGACTCCGTATCGTTGCAGCAGCTGCAGCTACCAGGGGAAATGCGCCTCTAATTTGATCAGTCATATGAAGGTTCATCACTCAAGCAAGAAGTTGATCCGTGCCAAGTCTAAGGAGGCGACAAAGTCGGCTGACAAATTACTGACAAATGACCTTTGTTCAAGCATAAAGCTTTGACCAGTACCTACTCAACGAGGGAAATTCCTCTTTGGTCATCCATTTCTGCAGCGCCGGCTGTGACACCCTTTTTTCAGTTAATATTACACACATTTTGACGTTTGTCAACAAGTTTTTAAATTAGCCGTTCTCCGGCTTTAATATGTGAATGTTTTATTCATACACTGTTTCTCAAACAGGTACTTACATATTACATATTTTAATGCTAATTTTTTTACTAGAAAACGAATTAATTTTGATAAACTTTGGAAAAAATGTCAAGAACTTTATAGAATAGTACATTCAAAACTCATGATCAATGTTCATAAAAATTCAAAAAAAAAGAAAATAAATACATTTTGTGAATAAAAGAAAGATCAAAAGAAGTTGAACTTTTCTCAATCACCTCGCGACATTACCCACATCTTTCTCGCTCTGTACTCTTTGCAATAACTTGACGCCGTTCTAGAAATTCGTTGTGATGTGCCCAAAAACTTTATAGAAGACTAGCTGTGGCTTCCATTGTGCGAAAATCACGCCAAACTTCTCGATTGGCGTCAAAATACTGCACAGAATACACATCAAGAATGTGTTATGTGGCGAGGTGAGTGAGAAAAGTATTGACGTAATTCTGGTTTCATGTTAACATGCACGCCAAGAATACACGATGATTTGTATCTTCAAGCTCAATTTCCTTTGCATTTGAAAGCATGTACCTAACACTTTCTTTCAGGGCAAAAATGCAAAAGATTTTTAAAATGCCTAAAACAATCCCTTGAAATACTTGTACTTTTGAGTAAGAAAAAAATCCTCCGTAAATTGCATGGTTGTAAGCGAAAAAAAGGAAATTATGTGATAGTTAAACGCCGCTTTGAAAGTTTTTTGTGATTACTGTACGCGCCAATTGAAACAGAAAAGGTACCGTCGCCTAGCCATCATTGACCACTATTCAGCCAGAAGCTTTTTTCCTCCCTTCTCTTACCAAGTTTAAACTTGTGGCCAGTTCCATGTGGAAAAGTTTGAAGCACTTCGACGCCGTTTGCCCGTAATCAAGTGGTACAAGGATTATGAGGGCTTCAAGAATTGCAGTGGGACTTCATCCAAAATCCAAAACAAAGTATTTACTTACACTCTCCTTATTTATCATTATTTGAGGCATGAGGTCACAGGTCACGTTGTCATTGAAATCAAAAGCGGCTTAATTGTTATTAGAACCATTTAGATTTCATAAGTCAAGGATCATTTCACTTGTTCAGAGTTGGAAGAAATGAAGGATAGAACGAATTTAAATAATATTGCACTTTCAACATCGATTGCGAAAAGATTCGTGGTTCATTTTCTGTCAACGAATAGTGACCAGGAGACGAGTCACGTTGTAAATGACAAACATGATGAACTTTGGTGTGGACATTCGTTCAAACTTGTGAAAGTTCCCTTGCTCAATCCCCACGTTCGGTACAGCTTTAATTTGTCGCTTCAATTCTGGTGGAAAATCGTTGATTCGGCAGAGAAAAATCATATCATGCTTCATAGAGTTGAAGGCGCGTGGGATTGAAAAAGCCCTATCGAATATTACCGGGAAAACCGTCATGACGCATAGGAAAACTACGCTACAAAAAGTGGTCAAAATCACCGACTCCCCATGGTAACGGATGACGCCAAATCCCGAGAATACCCCAAGGCCAAGACAGACAACTTTGACACAGAAGGTTGCATATCGGTTTGATTCATTAAACAGCTGGATCAATACTTGCAATTTTTGAAGCTCCTCAAACAGTTTTGTAATAGAATTTGGCTGGAGCTTTTTTAAATGGCTAGCAAACCTACAGCAAAACAAGAACTCGAATTTTGAAACTTTTTTACTTGCTTTACAATCTTTTGAAAAATGAATTCACAATAAAAAAAATTCGGCTAGAAAATAATATTTATGTACGTTACCTGAGCTCCTGCTTTAATCTTTCTAATATGACATCCATCTTGCTGAAGAATAAGGTTTGGGCGGCAAAGCAAAAGTTGAGCGTGGCACCCAAAATATATACTGGGGCTACATCAAGTAACAGGGTCAAGGTCAACGTGCTTGTATTTTGTAACCTTTTGCTGATCATTGAGTATAAAAGATGGGGTCGACTTGTATCGTAAGCATAGAGCATAAGAAGGATGACGGGAGTTCCTTGAGATGCTACAGGGAGATAGATCAGGATCAATTCCCGAAGATTCCACGACCAAAGTTTCCACCATTTTCTTTTTGGCCTTTTCGATCCTTTGAAATCAATAAACTTAATCAGCGGTTCTTACACTAATTTAGAAAATTAAAATAGTTTTGCTTATACTTTTTGTCGAAGAATCGTCGTCGAAAGATGTATTAAAAATCTCGACAATTATCTCCGGATGTTGAAAAAAATATAGCAGGTTGATGAAGATCCCCAATGTTACTGCATAACTGATGATGAAGTGCACGACAAAGTGGTTCATTGAAAAGCTGTTTCGAAAGTTTGCCAACACCTGCACTAGTCGAAAGTTGATGTGGATGACGTATAAAAACGATAATGCGAGAAGAAGTCTGTTGAGCAAAATTTTCCTTTTGCAGATTTTATGAGAAATTTTGCCCGTGTCCTGGTTTACATCCAAGGGTAGCAAATTCAGGCGGGAAAAAAGGGCAAAGAGTCGTATTTGAAATTGAAATTCTTGTGCAGACAACATTTTTAAGATTTTAAGTTAAGCAATGTGATATCGTCGCAGTACAATGGCCGTGCGGTAATTATAGTGGATGACTGATGACCCAAGAAAATCGGTATCGGTAGGCTTGTATTAACTTGTTTTAATCATATTGACACAAACAGAGCCAAGAGTCATACAGTTATTTACAGAAAATCATTATCATGACAGTATTTCCCCGTGTTAATTGCTGCGTATTTACCAATGTGAAAAGACTCGGACAAACAGTTTTCAGAAACAACATTTGGGTTTACTGTTGTTGACGTTAGTCGAGCTGTTTGCTATAGATATTTACGAATAAACAACAATTATTTGCAAATTGACGTTGACATTCATAACGGAACTTTGCCAGAAGTATTGCAGGGATCCGAAAAAAGACCAAATGTATCGAGCAGTTCAGAAAGAAACCAAACATTTAAAATAAGCCCGAAGTTGACCTTTTCGAACATCGTACCGGCCAAACATTGCCCCGTTTACGGTATTTGCGGTACTTGGCGAGCTGTTGTTATTATATATAATATATAATTATCCAAAATTTGCGCCGTTGCAAAACAGTTTACACAAAACTCGATAGCTTCACCAAAACACGTGTACGTACTCCACATCCAAAGTTTCGACGGTGTACAAAACTATGTATTTCGGATGAATAATTAGGGCGATAGGCGGTTCATCCATCAGCTTGCGAAAATCCTATAATTCAGCTGTATGTGTATAAATGTGTCTCTTTACCCTGAAATGTTTTTTCACGTAAGGATTAGCGACGGCTTCAAGTTCTTTCTTCTGCAGGTTCATGCAAATGATATGCATCATCGAAGTAAATTCTGTGAACAGAAATGAAACATATGCCCGGCGTCGAACAACTGCAAAAGAAATAAAAGCAAAAGACAAATTTGACATAATTTGCCGCTGTTTTCCTTTCATTCAGAACGAGCCTTCAACTCTGTTTCTCAGGAGCACTTAATCTACAAACTTCGACGTCGCTTTCTTCTTTTTTACAGATGAAAATCCTATTAAAATTTACAGAAACAAAACGTTCCTCTCTTGCTAGAGCTTTAATGATTCAAAGATTCACGCACTACTTGCATGAGTCTTGCTACTCACTTTTTCTGCTTTAAAACGGTTTTAATACAGCATTCACTCGACTAGGTACATTGCAGCATTGAAATGCAGTGTCTTCGACTGTAACAGGAGCATAAGACAGTGCCAACGTAAATGAAAATTTACTAAATGAAACAGTACCTTACCTTTTGCAAGTACTGATACTATGAGACCCTTAAACTGCCGTTGCCCGAAAAATGGTGCTTCCATGCTTTCAATAAATTATATATTATTACTTGCTTTTTTATTCAGATACAAAATTGTAGGAAAATATTTTTACTAGCAGTAGAGCATTTGCATTTGTATTTTTACGAAAACGATTTTTCTTATAAACTAATCGGCAGTTATTACAATTAATTATCTACAAGAGCAAAATTTTTTCATATCAGAATTGCTGATACACCGACTCTGGGATTCATATAAATTAGTTCTGCTAACTTCCTTTGAAGTAGTCCAGGTTCCGTTCGCTTCTCTGGTGGTTACGGTCTCATAATTGGCGTTGTTTGGACTAGTTTGAAAGTAGAGATAAAAACTGACACTCTGATTGCTCCACAAAATATTGTCGGACACGGTCATCGTGGATACAGCTTTAGAGTTGATCACGTTGTCTTTGTCTTCACCCTGGATCTGGAAAACCTGCGCTTCTCTTACGGCTTTTAAGGTCAGCTTTCTGCACTTTGGATAAGGCACCAGGATCTCATTAATAAATTTAACGGTTTGTTCCGCTGCTTCCTTGACCAGCTTATTATTTTCAACATCAAGTGTCTCACTAGGACCACAAACGCACCAAGCATCTGGAATTACAGCATCTCGACAACTTCGATCCCCTGGAACAGGAAGGAACAAACTGATACCCCGAGGACGAGTTCCATGTTCTTCTAGGTCAACCCGTCGTTCTTCTACTCTTTCGTTGGTAATATTTTGGAGGAACAGTAAATCAAACAGAGTTTCATGAAGGTCAAAGGGCGTGGTCAGCTTTTGCTCGTTACTCCTCATGTTGTACACAGCGGACGGATATTGCTGGATGAACCATTCTGGAAGGACAAAGTACAAAAAGGGCATCCGTCCCTCGATTCGACCCTGAGGAGTATCAAGAAGACCTCCAAAACGCATTCCGTGATCACTCATCAGGATAAAAATGGTGTCTTCCAAATATCCGCCATCTTTAAACCAGATCAACGCGTCCAGCAAACTTTGGTCCCCGACCCCGGCCGCGTTTAGCTCATCGTGGGTCAGGGCAGTTGCCCAAATAAATTGAAAGTATCGTTGAACCTGTTCTTTCTTCATACTAACTGCCATTCGTTTCAGGAAGTCTATCAGGATGTCAAAGGAGAGTCTGGAGGCATAACACCAGTTTGTGTTGCTCCGGTGATGGTGGCCCATCTTTTTCTCCATTTCGAGCATCAGGGTGTTGTAGTAGTTGTTTGTGGGGGCAGAGTGGAACCCCCGCTTTCCCCCACTCCTAAAAATCCCCATGCCAACGGCATCTTCTCCATAAGCCGTGAGATACCCTTGGCTCGAAAAGTTCTTCCAGATGAACGGACAGCCGTCAAACTGCATCGTTTTGTTCCAGCAAACTTTCTCCAGTTCGGTTACGCTTAGTCCAGTTAAAACCGGCACTGACCTCAAGAGCAAGTTTAAGGTCAAATTAGAAAACCAAAAACTTTGAAAAGAAAAAATCCTTCAAAATTTTGAAAAAAGGATATCTTACCAATATTTGGAAAAGTCTGTCAAACGATATCAAAATAATAGTTAAAACGGCGTCAAATCGTAAGAATAGAATTTAAAGAATGCTATATTATAACTTCATTTACATTGTCTCCGATTTTTGTCAACCCGGAAATTCCCATGGCGGACAGGTTTTGGGTCAAGTAGGCGTAGGACAGAGGCATGACCCTTTGGAAATTCATGTGACTAACCGAGTCAATGCCTAAAATTACCACGTTGACCTCCCGGTGCTTTTTGACGCGGTCTTCTTTAAATCCGTTTCTGTGTTCATCTAATAGATTTTTAAAATCTTTGCCTCGAATTCCAGTTTGAATCAAAGTGATTAGAAATTTGGGTAATTTTGAAAATTTTACCTTCATTGTTTGAAGCTTGTGCCCCTTGTTGATGAGCTGCCAACTTTAATGGAGATTTTGGCGGGATAAACCCAAAAAAGTCAACTGCAACAGTCTTCTTGCCGTTGAAACAATTTACTTGAATAAACTCGATGGAATCGTCGAGTACCGTATTTTCTTCGGTAATTGGCACACACAATTTGGAGAATCTGAGAAGCAAAAAAATTTTTTCTACTGAATTTAAACTCCTTTTTTAGCTTAAAATTAATTGGACGCCGTTTAAATTTTTTTTGGTGACATTACTTGACCGAAACCTTGGACGACTCGATCTTCTCGAAGGAATGAAAGCAGCATTTTGAGTAGTTGAATTTTCCAGGGTCCGCCACTTGAATTAAGGTCCTGTTAAGGTCACTTTGGAAAATTAAGGGTCGACCTTTGCCACAGTTTACAGGCCCAGGCTTCTTGAAATACCGGACCACACTGGGGTCAAAGGGCTCCAACTTTGGCAGTTGACACGGAATTTTGCCCACTTTTAGCTGTACACTCCACTTTCCTATCACCGGAGACTGCCAAGCATACAGCCGGGGTCGAGGGAGGGGTTCAGACGCTGGACTGAGCGTAAAGTATATGAAATAAATGCTACAGACACTAGCAGTTAGAACAACCAGCATTTTCGTCGTGCCACTCATCTGTGGTCCATGTCGGCGGCTGAAACATAATAACATTTAGTACACTTTCCATTTTGTTTAAAGGCATATCTAGTATTTTTACACATGAGAAAAATAGCATATTATCGCCTTTACTTCATGATCTGGACGCAGCTGAAAAAGTTGCAGTTAAACAGATAAGCTTAGGACCGGAAGATGCAGCGTGTGTAGAACCAGTTCTGTTTTAAGGGCACCTGGTGGATCGTAAAATCCGGTATAAGATAACAAATTATGAAATATGTACTTGGGGAATTATGTGACTGCGTAAGTATATTATGCATTGAAACAAGCGAAATTTACTTACCCTCCTCCAGAAACGAACGGATGATACGATAAACAAAAGTAACAACTTGTGAGGCCCAGAATGATGGTTTTTTAAATAAATGTATAAAGTTAGATAAACGAGGCCAAAACATGACGCGATTTTATACAAAAAAAGAGTACGCTGTGATTTTTATTGTTGGGTCAGTAAATAATGCGCTGATTAAGCAAATGCAATCTTTATCTCGTTCAATGGTAAAAGATAAGCGTCCAACCAGGAGATTATTGCTGAGATTTGTTTTCGTCCTAGTTTAACGGCGTAATGCATACAACCATGCAAGGTTTAATATGAAAGGATTATGCATTGAGGCGACTTCCAATGGTTTTATCTATGCCAAAAAGTGAGCGTTTTCTCATGAATCTCATATGTGTATGTTGAACGCCGGTTGGAATCAGGATGACGGCTTTCCTCTCTCATCATTTGATTGCATATCTGTTTCTCTGAAATATTAGGGTAATGCTGGGAAGACTTTTACGACTCCCAATTTCAAAACCTTTGAAAAAAAAATTAAAAAAATTGGGTTTACAGCCGCAAGTTTATTCAAAAGATTAAAATTTTTTAATCTGTACAACTTTTAGAGAGGCGAAGGGAAATAGTTTTTTCGTCCGTTATGCACACATTCACGTAGGTATGTGTATTTTATCGGCATTTATTGCACTATTTCACCTCCCGCTCTCCTTATTATCTGAATAGATAGGCACATGACCTGTCAGCTGTCATTGATGAGTAATGTAAATAGAATGCAATTTTTATCTTGTACCTCGTACCTGTTCTACATTATGTGAGCACGAAGCTTTTTAGGACAAGAGAGGATAAAAGTAAATAAATAAACATGAGCCAATCAGTTAAACTTGAAAAACAAAAACGGTGTGGAGTTTTTGCCGTTAGAATGCGCATCCCTTCATTTGTTAACAACTACAAAGTTCATAAATGTTGACAAACAAACATTTTTAGTAAAGAAATAATTATAAAGGAGTTTGGAAGTCGGAGTGTACGGCCGGATTTCCCTACAAAAGTCAATGGCAGTTTGTTAGGGAGTTTTGGGAAAGCAACAGAACATTTAAAATGTATTTTGCTCGTTTCGAAACAGCGAATCTAGAAAAACTGATCATGGGAATTTCAATTACTAAAACAGATTTTGTTAATCAGCACTCAGTCTAATACACACCCTTTGGAGAAAGGATTTTGCAAGAACTAGAAAAGGCAGATGACGACTGTTTGAGACTTTGTTCAGAACCTCTACACACCTATCCCAAATGCATGGAGCATCAAAGTTGTGGAAGAACATTTTACCTCGCCAAAAAGCTGAACCACACAATTTTTATAGACTCTGGAAAAATGGATAGCTTGTTCCAAAATGAATAAAAAAAGAGCGGCACCATGTTATTCTTTCCAACAGAGGACTGGGAGTACTTTTGGAACATGGCAAAAATCGCAATGAGCAAGACTTCGAGCAAGGCAGAGTTGCAGTACACTCACAAAAACAAGGCTGACATGCCCGATGACCCTTCATTTAGACAAACCAGGGATTATGATATAAAAGACATTTTCAAAAAGCATCATCCAGGTCTGTTTTATCGCAAGTTTCACAAACTTTTAAGTTCAGGGCTGTATTCACTCTGGAAAAAAATTTGATCGGACAAAGCTGAAGAAGCAGGAAATCCAGATAAGGGAGCTCGAGAATATCGCTGTACAAGAACAGTATAAACCACTTTCGTTTAGCGAAAGCGATGTATCTCTAGCGTTCTATGTTCTGTTGTACTGCTTGATCGGGTCCGGTTGTACATTTTTGTTGAAAAAGATACTCTTCACATCCTGGTTTGCTTTGCGGACTCGTATCTTGCATTTTTGGTATAGTTCAGTCCACTCATATTTAAATTCGACGATTTCTGCCTCAGCAAATTTTCAATGACTTTTAAAAAACAACTTACCAAGCGACCATAGAAGAACAAACGCTGTTTAAATGAATCGCTAATTTTCGAAATGGTTAGAAGGTAGGTTAAGTTTACTTAACAGCATAATTATTAATTATACTGATGTAAACAAGGGAGACGCCATTACGTTCACAAAACGGTGTAGATGGTAAGTCACTTGCAAATTTCCCCGTACATTATGTTTCAAGTTGATAACCTGCAGTAATAATTTGCATCATTTATCATTTATTCCCGGAGTTACATTTTTCTTGCTAAAACACAGTGGGAAATTGGACAGACCCTTGTATCATAATTCGAAACAAATAGCCGAAAACGTTGAAAAAGTCTATAAAACTTGTTATTTACTTTGCCTTTCATTTTTAATCTGACTGGAATATTTCCTTCGCAACTGACAGAAATTTTTACTTCAAGCCTGCAGTCAGGCAGAGTCTTAGAGTAATAATACAATAGAGGGAATGAGACAAAATGTTAACCGGTCTTTTTGGTAAATGCAGAAAAAGGCCTTA
>JAQIVE010005892.1:0-12221 GCA_034698285.1 Sminthurinus bimaculatus | reverse complement strand
CGTGAGTTTTAATATTAATCCAGGGGTTGTAAACGAACTTTTTTACATGCACATTGTTACAAAAATGCTGACCCTTAGAAAAAAGTCTCATCAAATATCATACAAATTTGATGACACTTGACAAGATTGACAATTTTAAATGCGTTTTTCATGATATTTCATCAAAATTTTATCAAAAGTTGATAAAACTAGACAAGATTTTCGACCAAAATTTCATGAGATTTTTTTCTGACGGGCAGCATTAATTTACAATGTTTGAACGTTGATATTTTTATAGAAATATGTGATATGTAGTCTAAAGCCTGAAATATTAAATTTTTGTAGCTTGCTACTGTTTTTGACGATAAATCCCGAAAGTCAGCGATGGTGGAAACAAAAAGCGAAGCTTTGGTATTAAAAATCTCTTAAAAATCCTGTGATATGACCTTGCCTTATTCTTTTCAATGCATACGTTTAAATGTCTATTTTGCATCGTTATAATTTTAACACCAATCACAATATTTTAAAAGTCACGTTAATTGTTGATCCGTGCAGGAGAAAATCCGGACTGGTTTCAACGCCTACAACAGGTTGAGCAAATGGAATTTGGAAGAAGCTTCGAGACTTTTTGTTAAATGTGTAAGGCTAATCAAATACATTTGGTTGTAATTTTTTTTACCAGAAATATTGTATGATTGGGTTTTACTACCCCAAAAATTGGCGGGTTTTTTGGCTAAAATCCGACTTCAGCCAAATTTGGGGTATTTTGACCCAATTCGGGTGACTTTTTGCCCAAAAAAGGGGTTGACATAAATATTTATCAAAGTAACCTCTGATCCAATTCACTGTTGTAGTTGGAACAGGTTCTGGGACCAACAGCTCAGCAGCCTTCAGCTGGAGAGAACATTGTTGAAGACGACGATATACAAATAATATTTGTCAAAGAGGAGGCGCCTGAAGTGGCTCCTACCATGACAACAGACCAAGAACTGATTTCAATGGGCAGTTTCAACAATGAATACTCCTCTGATACTCCAAATCAGGGGACCTTGACCTCAGAAGTAGAGACTGACACTGAAGGTCAGGATACAACGGACTATTTCCTTCCACCAACCCTTGCCCCAGTCAACTCCTCGAATACCTTTGCTGTTAGCAGTCACGACCTCGATAACTGGATTGATGATGACAACACTGCCGAGTCTTCAAGTACTAGCAGATCGTCCGCCAAAATGATTTTGTTGGCCAAGGACATGATTCGAGGAGTTATCGGAGACACTCTACAAAAATCCGGGTCCCCCTACACTTTAACTTCAAAAGGCTCAAATTTCTTGTGTCATGTGTGTCAGAAAAAACATATTGGCGTCCAGTCTCTCGCTATCCACATTTGGTACCATCATTTAGAAGAGCGGCCCGTTTTCAACTGCCCATATCCGTACTGTGACAAAACATACACGGCTCCTTGTAAATACATATTTAAAAAAGATACAAACCCTTAGAAAAAAATCTTATCAAAAAATCTCACGAGATTTTGACACGATTTTGGTCCAAAATCTTATAAACTTTGATCAAATTTTGATAAGATTTTCATGAATTGTCATGGATTTTATTTAAAGGGAAATTTGACTTTAAAATCAAATTTTCCACATTTTTCTGTCGTTATCTGTTCTACAAATACTTTTGAAATAATATTAAAATGCCATTTCCAATTCGAACAGCAACCCTCTTGGCTCATGTCAGAACCTGGCACCCGGACAACCCAACTGAGCGAAGATCTCTTCCCTCAGCATCAGGTCATGGAGAATCCGGGTCTCGAATTTCGGAGAAAAGACGGGAGACTTTCCCAACTCTGAAATTCCGGGAGGAAATCCTGGAGTTGGAATCCATTCAAGAGTCTGCAGCTACGAATGCCGAGACTTTCACTGACACCGAGGACTCCAGTCAAACGGCACAAAATCACACTGCGTTAGACCATCCTTATGGGAAATCGGGGGTACGAAAAATGCAAAAGTTATGTAATACACCATGACTCAATAATTTATGTTACGACGTCCGTTTTTTCGACTTTTTTTGCAGGTAGGGAGAGCAAAGAAGGTTGGCCGTCCAAGAAAGGTTGGCCGTCCAAAAAAGGTTGGCCGTCCAAGAAAGGTTGGCCGTCCAAAAAAGGTTGGCCGCCCAAGAAAGGTTGGTCGCCCAAGAAAGCATCCTCGAGATGACGCCTCTGTTTGTTCGCACTGTGACAAAACGTTGACTAGCCAGACGGCCTTAAATCGTCACTTTGACCATTGTCCGGCTCGGAAATTGTTTGTGTGCAAGTACTGCAAAAATAGATTGAGCTCCCAGTCGGGCTTATCCATGCACGAAATGATTCATACCGGGGAAAAACCGTACAAATGTACTCTTTGCGATTACGGATGCATCCAGTTGCATCATTTGAAATATCACAACCGAATTCACCATGGTCAAAAGCCGTAATAGTGTACTTATTGCAAAAATCGGTTTAGCTGTTTGAAGGCGAGGGAAGTTTGTGCAACAAAAAATTTTAAATTCAAGAAATTTCATTTCGCTATACACTATACTTACAAACTATGTAGGCATGTGCGATTTGCATGAAATCTACACCATTAGGCGTCATGTTGGCGTGTCTACTTACCTACAAGGACATTTCGCCCGAATCTTTATTTGAAAACCGGGATTTCGGCAACAACTGCTTTTTCATTACAAAACTGTGAAACTTGGTTCAGCAATACTTGAACTTTTTTTAGCGCTCACAGTTATTTCGGTTTAAATAGGTTTTTAGCCCCTATTGAAGCGTTAGGAAATATGCTCAGCGTCCCTGAGCATATTTCTCAATGCTTGATCCCTGTGTCAGGGTCAAAATTCCGGCTCAAATTCGACCAAAAATTGGCCGCGTTCGGCAAAACATTTCGATGCGAGAAATTTCACCAGTCAGCAAAAAAGCGGACGTGTTTAATTTTCGAAATATTGAAACTTTTTAACTCGGGTTACTACGTTCCATGTTTAATGTTTAATCTACCTACTTGATATGTTACGGCCACGCGATGGCATGTTCCACTTCATTAAAGATATTGAAATCGAAGTAGGTAGCTTTTATTTCCAGCTTATTTCCAGGTTAACATTTATTTCTAGTTTATTTTCCGGCAAAATTTTTTCCATGACCTGCAAACGTCCTGTCCAATGACGTCCGGTTAATCTACGTGTCTTTATAAACACTCGTACTGCATCAAACTACGTTGTAGTTTTTCCTTAACTATAAAACTTTTTTTCCCTCTACCGATTTAAGTAAAAATTCTTTGACGCTTTTAATTTATAAAAATATACTTGGTTTGTCTTGAAAATGGGGACTAGAAATAGTTTTGCTACATCAATTCGTCTATTCTCCATAATTATCGTTCTGTTTTTCTCAACAAAGCAGTCCTACACAACAGGAAGTAAAATCGAATTAAATCACGCTGAAAAGTCCATTGCTGGTCTCAACCGATTTTTGAACTCTGGCAGTGAAAGACCAGAAGGCTGCGTCCTCTATTTCATTGAGCTATTCTATTTGTTCCCCTATACCCACGTTATTTGGCCGATGATCATCAATGCTGAATATCCATCCATAAATGATACCAGCAATTTAAGCCCATCGCTTTGGAATGAACGCCAAAAAGGAGCCACTCTGTCCGAAAGAAGATATATCAAGTGCACAATCGGCCTCGTTTTCACTTTCCGTGACCTTATCCAAAATGCTGACGAAATAAACGATCGGGTCAAAAGAGGACTGGAGCAACTGTACAATTTTTATGGCCAAGACAACAAACATCAAAAAATGTCAGAGTATTACAAAATGCTCATTTACGTAGATAAAGAACAAAATTACAATCGAAATTTAGCGCATCAGCTGCGCCACGATTTGGATTTGCCAACTTTTGTAATCCCCGCTAAAAATCGTAAAACTGGCGACATGGAAATTCAAGAAGCCTTTTACTTGGGCTCAAATTTGCAAGTTTTCGAAATGCCGTTGAAAAACTGTCTTGAAAAGTCAGACTGCTTCGACCAACTCTACAGTTTCCATAAGAGGGTCCAAAGTGATCAAAGACGTGCTCTACCAATAGTTTGTACCCCTGTGTATGGGAATACAGTTTGTGACCAACTGCAAGAATTATTACGAACAGCTTCAACATCAAATTTAAAAGAATCTTTAAAAGGTCTCAGATTTCCAACGCCATATCACCGTTTTGGTGCCCTAAAATTAGAGAATGCTACCAGATTGGCCACCTTTCTCTCCCTTAACCTCACTTTCAATCGTGGTAACTATTCCGTGCCCTGGAACGAGTGGCCTCCGTTTATGCTCCTTTGTTTGTCTCTAACGTACCATGAAGGGAAACACCTGAATTTCCCGTTAAAAACAGATAATATGGACATTTTTCCAGTGGGAGAAACCACCTACCGGTTTTTTACCACACACAATGTGACCCAGGTCAAGGCATCCTTTGAAATATACTTATCCCCTTTTCAAAAAGACATTTGGCTTGTTCTCGGAGGCTCCGTTACCATCACAACAATCGTTCTTATCATTCTTTGGTCGCTTCGGATTGGTACCAAAAAATATGGCGATGGTAACTATGGTGCCACACCAAAAACAACGACACCAGTTGTTGATTTTGATGCTAGTCTAGAGGACGATGAACGAGCCTGCCTCAAGTGCCATGTGGGAATGTCAAAGGTCAACAAAATTTTGCTGGATCTTCTCGGAGTAGTTGTCCGATCCTTTGTGTGGATCTGTAGAATCTTTGTAGAGCAGTGTGACCGAGAAACTCTGCAGATTTTGTCGAAACGCTCGTTGGCCCTCTTGGGAAATGAGGAAGCGTGTAGGGACCGGGAATGGAAATACTACTGCCGATTTGTCCTTAGCTTTTGGCTTCTCATGAGCGTCGTCCTAATAAACGCATACAAGGTATTTAAATCTGTCCATTTCTTGTTTTTCGAACCAAAATTTGAAATTGTGTATTTTTTTGTAGGCACCTTTTATTCAGAACACATTTTAAAGAAATGTTACCAGACATCGAATTCGCTTTAAAAGTAAAAGGCCCAAACGATTATTATACGAAGGGGTCAAAAAGATACCAAAAATGTCAAAAACGGCTTATTTTAGATCCAAAATCTCAAAAAAATATGTTTTAGACCCAAAATTTCCAAGCAAAAACATGTTTTAGACCCAAAATGTTGATAAAAAGTATGTTTTAGACCAAAGTTTTCAAAAAACGACAAAAACCACGCGTAAAAACTGGACAAAATTCTTCAGAACAAGGTTTCAAAACACGGGCCTAACAATTACCTAACATGTTAAAATATGCCTTGATTTTATTTACAGGGGATTATAAAGTCGGAATATGTACAAAACTACCCATTTGTCTCAAGCTTCAAAAGTGTTGGAGATTTCCTGCCTCGAACCTCCAGCTCTGGGGAGATGATCCCAAAACGGCTAAATTTTTCAATTTACCACGTGTCCTCACATTTTGAGTGCCCAGGACCGCCAGGTTATCCTCTCTATTACCGTTTCGACATGGTCTACAATTATGGGAAGAAGAACCCCTTTTTTTCTTTAAGCTACGAAAAATATTTACACGGACTTTGCAGAACATTCTGTCCTGAAAACAGTGAGGATCGCTACTTGCATGAATTCGATAAAAGATCACTTGACCCCCCAAAGCAATGCTTAATCCAGTTTAGGGATTGTCGAAACTACTTCGATTACATAAAATGGATCCACAACTCGACCCCTACGTGCTATACCGAGTTGAAGGAGAAGTACCTTGAAAATCAGTTGAGCCGTCCCAATACGATGAGCGATCCCACGGTTTTGATTGTCCCCCAGGAGCATGCAAACGTCTACTGGAACCTGATTCAAAATAAGAGGAAGGTCAACCGAAGCTTGCCCCAGTTTGTGCACAATATCGGGGACAATGCGGTTGATGAGTCTTATATTGTTAAACAGCAATTTCGGATACGTTTTAACCAAAACCGTCAATATCAAATGACCATGGTGAAGAGGATCCAACAGCTTTTGTCCTCAGGTCTCTACAACTTTTGGAAAAAGTGGGAGGTCATCCGTTTTGGAACATTTCCAGGGGATAAACAATTTGAATCCGAATTCGAATCCGGTTTTCTAAAGGCAAAGGATAATTTCCGAGCAATGAAAATTGCGCTGGAGGACAAGTGCCAAGGGTTGGAGAATTTTGTGTCTTTTCAGCCACTGTCGCTCTTGGGTTCGGACATTTGTCTACTCTTTAGAATTCTTTTCTCTCTTGAACTGACTTCGGTGGGCCTTCTTGTGTTTGAACGGTTTTGGAAGGGAAAGGTGGATGTGCTTCGGGGGGTTCTGAGGCTTGCATCAGTTCCCGTTACTCTATTGTCTAAGGGTTTGGCTCTCTGGTCCTTTACATTGACACAGATAAAGATTTTAGACGTTGCAGAAGAAGCAGGATAAAGTTACATAAGGATAATATTTGGTACTAATTTTTCACTGTTTTATTTTATTTTGATCTTCAGCTAATAGGTTAGCATCCTGATGACTGAGACTAGTGAGTTGTACAGGTGCACAATATTTTAGTTCCCATGACACGAGATTACGAGATTTGAACGATTAGTTTTAATCGTTTGTGTTTAATACGACTAAAACATTTAGTACATTAAATCAGTTAATGCAAAATCCATTTTCCATTTTCAACAATACGAGTGTGAACTTTCAATATCAAATATCATTTTCTGTATTTGTTCCTGTCTCTTACTTCATACTGCACATAGATACATAAGTTTATTCCTTAAGGTTATAGTTCGCCTGATTTTACATTATTGTTTTCAAGTCCGAGCTCTTTTGTCCCATCCAAGAAAAAATAGACCTTTTCCACTCCAATATTGTTCAGCCGCTGTACAATGTTTCATGTGGAAAGAAAAACCAAGGTCAATTTTCCAGTAGAAGGCACTTTTCCTGTCCCTTCCATTTGAAAAATATAGGGAGCAAGAGTATGTATTTAGTATTTAGGTACTTCATACGAATTAGCTTTTACCCTCCTTTCATTTCCCTTGCCTAAATACCTAGATCTAAGATTATTTACACACTTACGTATCTAGACGAGTTGAAGAAATAACTCTCATAGTTTTTCCAAAGAAAGAAAGTGACTTTAAAAACAAGGAAATTTCGAGATGTCCGGACCATCTGAAACGGATCCTATGGTAACGTAATATTTTATCTTGAGCTTTTATTTTGTGCTTGGTATAGAAAAAGAAGAAAGCTTGTAATTTTAATGCACGTATGTATAACAATGTGCGATCCTTTTCCATTTAGAAACAAAATGTATGCATACTATTTTGGTCATAAGTCATGTGAATAATGCTAAATATTTATAAATAAAAATATATGTTGATGATGAACTGAGAAAACGCAGTTAGAAAAAACTTTTTTGAACGTTTCCATGAAATTTTGACACGATGTTGATCAAACATCTTGATTTTGAATGAAACATTTTTATGATTTGTTATGCAAATCTTGTCTTGGAACTTGGAACAGGTGGGGATCCGAGATGTTTTTGAAGCCTACAAATTGCTGATGCCCACAACCTCCGAGTCAAGGCCAGACCTTCGTTTTGTCGTCAGACATGTAAGCTTCGATTTTCGACCACATTGTCATTTTAAACCTACCCCAATGCACTTTGTTACTAAAATACATATATTATAAAGAATATATTATGAAGTAAAATTTGGAAATTTGCGAAAATGAATCATTTTAGCACCCACACTGCCCAGTTGACTTAAGTTACGCTTAAAATGTATAAAAAGCTTTAAAGGTTTCTACCTTTCTTTTTAGCTGACTAGAGTTTTTGACGATAGCCCAGCGTGGTCAAGGAGAGTGGACAAGGAAAGCGAAGCTTTGGTAAGTATTCAAAGTAGTTATTTAAAAATTGCTTGTTTTGAAATTGTCACATTCTTGTCTTCAGGTTCAGTGCACAACTATTTATATCAATCAATAACACAAGACAGCACTACATTTTTTTTCTATAATCTTGATGTATGTTGGACGCAGGAAAAAATTCGAAGTGGCTTCGAAGCCTACAAAAAGTTGGTCAAATGGGACCCGGAAGAAGCTTCCAAAATCATGATAGAACGTGTAAGATTGATAAATTAAATGGATTATTTACTTGTGTCACTTGAAACTCAACTGTGGAATCAAAAAGAAATTGCACTTTTCCATATTGTTCGCCACATAACACATCAAACTGTCGCTCTGTACTCTTTGTAATATCTCGACGCCACTCATGACATTTTCTGTGATATGAAAACCAGGGGAGCACATTAGAAGTTTTTCTTCCTCCTCATAAGGCTTACCATCAACACAACAAGTATCATGAGCGGCGTCGAAACATTGCAAAGACGGAAGAGCGAGACTCTCGCTGCGAGAGTGTGATGGTAATAGGATAGAAACGCGCAATTTATTTCTTGTTTCACAGTGCATTTATGTATGTACATTATAAAAAAACCTTTAAGCTTTGTGTTATGCAATGGTGCTGATTTAATTTTGGTAATCCAGCATTTGACCTCTTTCTTACGCAATATTTGTTACAGTTGGAACAAGTCCTTCAGCTGACGGATACACCACCAACTGGACAAAGTTTAAAGCCTGAAAGTCAGATGAAACAAGAAGTTGTTGATGAAGATGATGACGTACAGACAGTTTTTATCAAGCAGGAAACGCCCCTAATTGTTTCGTCCACCATCAGTGACCCCGATATGATACCAACGTGTTCTTCTTCCTGGCCTTTAAATTTCGTAGAGGTAACTCAATTATTAACTCAATTTTCCTTTTTCCTTTTAATTATGATTTTAAAATTTAGTGCATTACAATTTTTTTAAAAACATTAAAAATCAGGCGATTTTGACCTCACCTATGGAAATGGACACCGAAGGTCACGGAGAAACTGATTTTTCTCCTGTCCACTCCGCCAACACGATTGCTGAGAGCATTAACGGAATTGAAGATGAGAATAATGCTGAGAGTAATGCTGCAACCACTGCAGAGGCTGTGAGTGAAAGAAAAGGCAATACTTCCGTAGAAATGATTTTTTTGGCCAAGGACATGATTCGAAAGCAAGTCGAGGTCACTCTACAGAAATCCGGGTCACCCTACACGTTGACCTCAAAAGGATCTACTTTACTTTGCCACGTTTGTAATAAAAAGTACCATTTTCTGGACTCGCTGGCCGCGCACATTTGGCGTCATCATACAAAAGAGCCCATCGTCTTTTACTGCCCTTATCCTCAGTGTGACCTTAAATACGCGCATCCATGTAAATACAAAATCCAATAGAACATAATAGTTTTTGTTTTTTATGAACAAAGATAAAATGATGCTTCTGTTTTATGTAGCGAGCTTCAGCCGCCATGTGAGACACTGTCGCCCGGGAGGACAAACTCAACTAAGTTCTTCTCTTCCTCCAACATCCTCAGACTCTTCAGGGGAATCCTGGACGGGATATTGGGGAAGGCGACGTGTAATTTTTCCAACTTGGAAATTTCAGGGAGAAATCCTAGAAATAGAACAAGAACAAGAAGATTTTAGTGTACAGAGATCCGGAAATCGTCCCATTGCCTCTCGCAAGGTACCAAAGTCGGTCGTGTGCAAGTACTGCAAAAAGTCATTCAGAGACCAATACAGTTTAACTAATCACGAGAGAACTCATACGGGTGAAAAACCGTATAATTGTAAGTACTGTCCAAGAGCCTTCTCACGCAAAGACCAGATGAAAGGGCATGAGAGAACTCACACGGGGGAGAAAAATTATCAGTGTACCGCTTGCCAGAAAAAATTTACCCGAAAAAGTAAACCCTAGAAAATATTGTCATTTTATTCTACATACATCATACATACTTGAGGCCACGTTGCTTTTGATCAAAAATGACAAGATGCTTTTTCTTTTGCAATTTCAGGTTCTCTGCGTGACCACGAGGGAAGATCGTGTTGCCAAAACGGGCTTTCAATACATTCCGAGTCCGAAAACATTGGCTAGTGTGAAATGTGGGGAGAAAGTGGTGCAAAATTTTTCAGCGTGTGTTAATCCAGAAAGAAAATGCTTCCAAGGTTTTGAAAGGGGTTGTGGTCATAAAATTTTGATAAAGTTCTCATAATTTTTCCTGAAAATCTCCTAAAAGTTAGTACATAAATCCATTGAATTTGCATAAGAATAGTAAAAAAAATTTTTCTCAGGCCTCGGTGCATATCGCGGTCTAAAAAATTGTGCTGCTTACTATTTTTTCAGTGTAATTTGTAGTATATTTCGTCCATTTTGATCATGACAGGAAAACTGACAATTTCGGGACTCTTTATGATAAAGGAGTTGTTAATAGTTTATTATCTTGTGTGAATACTTTTCTACCTCTTTGCCAAAAACAAAAGTTGAGTTGATTATAATTATTTCCCCGAGTATATATGCATTGATTATTGAAGGAAGGATAGCAAGTATGACAACCTGTATTTTGATATAAACCTTGATATCACGCAGTATCTGCAAAGGAAGTGCATACAACAGATATTCCTAGATAAATATTAACATCATAGGTACTGCTTACTATCCGTTTTTTGCTAGAATATGAATATTTTAGATAATGGCATGACAGTTGACATGTGCCCGATTTTCGCCAGGCAGGCCTGCAATTTTGGAGGAAATTGCTGGCGACTCCAGGTTTTCCCATCGTCCATAATATTTTCTTAAATATCACAAATGTGTAGGCTCATTGCATTTACCGATAGAAAGTCAACTCCACAAGTCATCGAGCTATACATGTAAATTGACTCCATGACCCGGGAAAAGATAATCGATTATCTGGCATACTTTATCAACTCGTTACGATCTCTAGTCCACAGCTCATTGTCAGATCAACTTAAAAAAATGAAGCAGCAACAGCACCCAGACTGGCAGTATAACTTTCTGGCCTTTGACCTTCTCGTCTTCAAATGCCCTTGGCTGATGGTCCATTTCGATCCGAAACGGAAGTCAGAGCAACTGGCAGTTGACACGAGCAGGTGGAAAAGGTGGGCTAGAAGATTGTTCTACCTTGTTTGATTTTCTCATCAACTGTTCACCCTGGGCAGAGCAGTTGACTGTACCCTTAATATGGGCCTAGCTATGCAAGCCATGCCCTTGGTTTGGATATTTCGTGCCTATTATGTAACTGTCGACTATGCATTCTGGCTGCTCTTTCGATCCAAATCCAACCTCCAACTCAATGTCAAGCTGTTCAATGACCTGATTGCTCGAGGTAAGCTCAATGAGATTCTGCAGTTTCAAAAAGTCAATCCAATTCTTGTATTTATTACAAATCGTCATTTTTTTAGTGTTCAGGGAGTACTAAAACGGGGAAAGTTGGAGATTTGGATTTCGAAGGTCGGCGTTTCATGCAAAGTACCATCAAATATTGACCATTTATGGTATATTATTTGGTGCTCTTCTTCCCCTGTTTGTACCTTGTAAACCCTGAATTTCCCAGGTGCTGAAACTGCGAATCCATCTCTGCAACTTGGGTTTCTCCAGTGTGTTTTTCCCTTCTAAGCTGATGAACTTGTTCCACGTCATCTTGTGTGGCTACGCGGGCATCCGACTGTTTGACCGAAACCTGGCCTTTTCCCTGTACTATGGTGCAAACGCGGGCATCGCCGTTCTTGTCTTTATGGGGATGTTTGACCCTGTTTATCAGATTACGGCTAAAGGCGATGAGCTCAAGAAACAGCTTAGACTAAGGTCCTCTGCTTTCCTCCTCAAGGTCCAGAGGATCGAGGGCCGACTCGTTGTCCATGCAACGCCAAAACTTGAACTAAAAGTCGGTGACTACTACAAAGTTGAAAGGGAATGTGTACTCCTGTTTTTGCTGGATTTGTGATCCAGCAAATTTCTAGTCTGTTACTCGCTTTTTGAAAAAGTGTGCGATGGAGGTTAACTAAAATGCATATTAAGTATTAGGTATATAAGTATATACATACATAATGTAAATATAAAATGAAAAGAGATCCGGGTTCTGGTGCATTGCGGCAATTACTTCATGCTCTTATGTACAACTTGCTTGCTTACTTACATGCTTAAGTAGCATTATGTATGCACTATGGAAAAATTTCAGGACTGGGAAAACTTATTACAATGTTGTTGTAATAAGTAGTCGGTGTATTTTAATTTTTAATACATAATATACTTCAT
>JAQIVE010005891.1:0-12222 GCA_034698285.1 Sminthurinus bimaculatus | reverse complement strand
ATAATTATTATGATACATAATCATAACAAAATGGTTAGAATCAGCGGAAGATGAAGAACAAGGTATCAACAAGCTAGAAGCGAAATCTATGTAGTTCTTTGTAGTTTTATGTCAATTCTTGCTTCCCAATTCTCTCAGTCTTCATGCTTTTAATGTATGCCTTTATAAATGGTAAATATTAATGTTGTTTGTTGTATTGTATCTACTTTGGTCATTATTATTGTTTGTAGTATCATAATGCTTTCATGATCAACAAAATTGTGATTTTGTAGCTTCTGCTGATGATTTAACTCGTTGTGCACAAAGCACAGAGAGTGGGAAGGAAGTTATGTAAATATTATGTACAGGCAAATTTATTGTATTTTTTTATGAAATATTCATCTGCACTATCCATTTGTTTATATACATCCATAAGTTTGTAATAATATATTACAGTTTTAAGTTTCACAAAGGATTTGTTGCCACTTTGAAGTATTTGTGTAAACAAGACGGAGAATTTTGAGAAGTACACAAGGAAAATTCTCTCTATTCTTCTGTATTCTGTATTAAAAATGTTAAAAGCAGACTATAGCATCTCTCTGTATTTATGTATTTGGCTGTATGTACTTTCTTCCCGGCTAATGAAATTTTGAAACTAATTAACTTCCTTTGAATAGAACACTGCAAGCAGCAGAAGCAAATCATGTAATTTATAATTTGCTTTTATTTTTCTACCCTATTATTTTATCTCAAATACTATTACTTATGTTTTGGACACCTTTAGCATTTTTATAATAGGCTTGGAAGTTTTGTCCATTCAAATTCAGACTTTTTCAAATTTTAGTCTGGTTCTAAATAGCTCCAATATTCAAGATAAAACTACATGGTCATGGAATATCATTATAATATATTTACTGTGTGGTGAGAAAAAGAGGCAGAGAGTTTTTTCAGAAAGTTTTCAGCTGTGTCTTCCTTTCATTTGCAAGGAGAATGCAAAGCAAAAAGGACAACAAAGCAGAAAGAGAGAGACCAGTTTTGTTCTTTTAATAAGGACAGAAAGAAAAAAAAATATGTAGAGAAAGGCAAATGGTACAGCAAGTGGTACACACTCCATAAATTTGAAATTTCTTGTCTATTGCATATTCTTTTTCTTCCCCGATAGAACTGTCAATTTCACCCTGTACTCACTACACTCGCCGTCTCTTTCTCATCTGCATCTGTATTGAATTTTAATCAAAACAAGGGAATGGTTCTGTCTCTTGCCTTGTCTCTTACGCAAATTTCCAATGGAAAAACTTTTACTTTTTCTTAGCACTTCTCTCTTTCGATTACATACATTCACTTTACTTCTCCCTTTCTCACTCAAACAACGACTAGATGTGTTATTTACTTAAACATTGAGAAACTTGAAACGCGCTTTAAAACTTCATCCAATTACATACATACATACACAAGCTAAAAATAGTTTCCATAAAAAGTTCCAATTTTCTGCTGTTTTTCAATTTCAATCCTTTCAAGAAAAGTTCTGGAAAGGATGTTGATTTAGCTTAATAGTTTTTAAAAGATAATTTTTCATTTTTTGGTCTGTCTGTGCATCTTCAGCATACAGCATACACGAATTCCTGTAAATAAAATTAATCCAGTCCTATATAGCTATCGAGCCCAAAAGCAAAATCAGAATCAGTGAAATTTACGGATGATGTTAGGATTCTCTCTCTGATTCTTTCAGCATCTTGATTTTCCGACTTTACACATACATACAGATATTTATCTAGTATAAAAAACGCAAAAGTAAAGGCATGATTTGCGCTCAAAGGAGAAGTAAGGAGAAATGTGTGGAAAGTTGAAAAAATGTTGGAGATCCGGAGGGCATTTCGTCTCTCACCATGTGGAAAAACTCAAAGACACAAAATATAGAATGTATCTCTACCTATATTATATTATACAATAATACACAAGATACATAGGTACATAGAATAAATAGATAGAATCAAGATTCCTCCTGAAAAAATTTGACTTGCTTCCTCTCTCTCCATTTCTCCCATTTTTTATATTTGCTCCTCTTCTCTTGATCTGGATTCTGGATTCTGAATTCTGATTCGTATCTCTATCTCTGGAACTTGGAACATCATCCACTTGAATGCTGAATCCGAGCTTGGATTTTAGTGGATGGACTCGGGCTACAAAAAAACGGAGAGTCTACATACATAGAAATAAAAAATATAATATGACGTCACAGCCCATCTTTTCCATATTATTTTATTATAGCTGTATTACATATATTATACAATGTGCATGCACCAATCCAATATTAGGAAATTGATGAATACCTACAACTTACTATATCTTTAACACATATTTCGTATACATACAGACCGTCTATGTATGAAAAAAGGAGAGAAGGAATAAATATCTACTTTGTAAAATATAGAGCGGAACGGGACGGAAGAAATAGAAAAATTCCAGCTCCATGTGGAATTCATTCACTCTTTATTCTTTATTGAGCGACGAAACCCCTACCAAAAGACGAGAATATGCCAAATATTGAGTTGTATTTCTTATTTCTTACTCCTTGGATTTTGTCTTGTATTCTTCCTTTCCGATCCATTCCACACATAAATCTGTACAACATTTTGCACATTAAATACATTACACATGCATAAACAGCTAAATAGCTGTAAAATACCTTTATAGTATATTGAGAAAATAAAGAAACCACAATCTATTTTTTGATTCTCGACAGTAAATCTAGCAAGATTCCTAAAGCTTTTGAAAAATTTGCTAATTCTAGAAGAAAAATTAGGTAGAAAACTCCAAATTTTTGAAACATTACTTCAAATGATTTTTTAACTGATCGGACGACTATAAAGGTGAGTTTTTATTATCAAATCACATGGACTGATTCCAATCGAAAAAAAGAAGACTCCTTCAAATGGTTTGAATAATTTGAAACGTAATGAAGTGGAATATGGAGATTTACAATAGCTGCTCACTGCTCGCTCATTGTGTCAGTGTACAGTGTATATACATATGCACAGTTCAGCTCACAATCAGAGTAAATAGAGCAAAGGAAAGGATCGGTGGTGGTGGTGATGGAGGAGGAGAAAGGCAGAGTGACAACGGGAGGATGTCAAGTAGCAAATAGTTATAGCAGCGAAATGTCAACGGAGCCCCGAATGATCACGATCAGTGGAAAATAAGTTGAAGATTTTCTTCGTTTTATCTTCTTGCACCACCACTACACACACGCTACACAACTTCACCTTCTATCTTCTACTTCTACTTCTTCTTATTCTTCCTATACCATTTATCAATCCTGGATCTGGAAATCCCCTTCCGTTCTTCTTCACGGTCCATATGTACACGAAGAAGAAGACGAGAGACAGAAAAGAAAAAAAATCCAAATTCCAGTGGACTGATCCAGCTCAGAATTATACTTTTCCCTGTGTATCTAGGTAAACGTACTTGGTACATTCATACATCCATGTATGGATCAACTATTTGTCTGCCCTATAGTTTTTACACCTCCCATACATATGCATCCATACGCTCATAGGATATGCTATGAATGCACGTATATGTACATTGTACATACATCGATGCAATAGCAACCTAATATACAGTGGATCTCAATTTTATCGTGAATCACATGTACACGTAGGAAAGTAGGAGACTCTGAATTGGATCAGGCCCGGACATACAGAGTTGGTGCGGACTGTATCACAATTTGATATTATTCTTGGAATATTAGCTTAGCACTGTCTCTGGAAAGATTGAGCTTGGCGAGTTCGCGACATTCCCGTTTCCAGCGGTCCACAGTCTGCAGACAGGATTGCTTCTCCTACTTCTTCTCTTACTACTACTACTACAAACATACCAGGCACAGAGTCCGGTCGGGAAAAGTTTCTGTCATGGGCTTTCCCTCCTGTCTGTTAGGTATAGAAGAAGTGAAAGCAAAAAAGTAGGAAAAGTAAAAGACGAAGACGAAGAAAGAGGAGTAGAAAGTGAGACAGTTTGAGTATCGGGGATGTTTCAAGGCTTCAAGTTGATTGCCTCTCTTCCTTCATCGTATCTCTCTCCCCTTCTCACTTCTCAGTTCTCTCTCCTCCACTTTTTCTCTCCATACCAGGATCTCTACACTACAAATCTCGCGGAACTGGAACAGCGTAACAAGTTACGACTATACCTAGATACTTTATATGTACATACCTTAATATCATCGCCACTATTCCCTACCATATTTTATGCATGTATATTGTACATTGTACATACACACACAAAAACCATGTGGATAAATGAGTTTTCCAAGAGAATATGAGTGTTGGACTATCAGTATAATGCATATACATACCTATCCAGGATTTCTGTAAAGCTCCTGCTTTTTCTTCTTGGTCTATATTTCATTCCTCCTTTAGTTTTGGTCAACGAGGCAAACAGACGGACAGTCGGACGAGCGGACGAGCGGACGGACGGCTGGATGACTGGGAAGAAAAGTTGGTCGACTTTTCAATATGCTTTCATTACCCAATTCGTCGTCCATCCCACATCAATATCAATATCAATACCAATACCAATACTCAATCCCAATACTTATCTATAACCATCCATCCATCCATCCTTCCATTTGGAGAGGCAGGGCATTCATCCATCAACCAACTATTGGCATCCGTGTACAGTGTACAGTGTACATATAACCATCAGCATCCTTCTCCAGACTGTCCACAGTGTACGTGTACAGTGTACACTGTAAGTACAAGCACTTGTGCTCCTACACATATGTAGTTCAACTGCTGCCAATAGAATAAAAAAATCCCGAGAAAATGTCTCTCACTTTTCCCCTCTTCTATATTATACCAGTAGATTCTACGTACATAGATGCTGGACGTCCCTGTCCCTGTTCATCGGATGACAATTACGGGAAATTAGTCACATTTGGAGACACATTCCCAATACAGTACAGTACACTTGCTCCTCCATCATAGTTTTCTCTTATTCTTACATACTCCTATTCTTTCCCCTTTTGTCACGCCATACTCTTCTTTTTGGCTCTCTGTCTATATATATCTAGTCTATTGATGCAATTGGTGGCCCAGATAGGAATAAGATGTTAACTGTTGGCGACACACAAGAGAAGAACAAGAAAGAAAGAATAAGTCTGCTGGTGAAATTTCATTTAGTTTGGTTTTTGGTCCGTCCCATCTTTTATCTGTATGTATGTGTACTGTAGAGAACAGATCTATTCAACATAACGTAATATTGCACAATATAATAATATAATATAATACAATACGTATGATATGATATGATCTATGGATGGATTCTATATGATAGTATATTATTGACATTGAGGGAAAAGATATTGCTGACGTTCCTCCATTTCCCTTTATTCACTTTCCCCTCCTCCCCCTCCTTATTCACTTGACTACATAACTCAATATATATTCTTTTTCTTTTTATTTCTTTCCCCACTTGGCCATCATTCATTCATTCCTACAATACATTTTGTACTCGTATTTTGTACACGTACATATAAGAATTTATTATATTCTTGTGTCTATGTATAGGCTTCTCCTAATATTTTTATCAAGTCCGTCTATGTTTTATTAGGCCTGCTCCTTGTTTTCACAGTCGAACGACTCCTTTCAATTTTCTCTGGATGGGGATTCTTTGTGCAAGGAGTACAAATATCCATACAACTATCTGTGCAACTGGAACATCAGCAAATTCTTCCTTTTCATTTTCTTGGTCTTGGTCGTGTGATTGGGTCTGCAGTCTGGAGTCGAAGGAAATCCTTTTCTACTGTATGCATGTATTTATGTATGTATTGATATTTTCCCAATTTAGTAATAAATCTCGACTACAAAAATATGTTCCCTGTACACTGTACACTGTACAATGTACAAGAGTACACGATGAATTTTGAATAAATACTCGTCATTTTTCAAGCAATTTGCAAAAACACACTCGAGGATTTGTGCTAATGTCCAATTCTAACAATATGTATGTAAGTCGCAGCCAAAGTCAAAGTCAAATTTAGAGTCAGAGAGAAAAGATCTGCGGACAAAGGACTAAATATCTGTGCAAAACATGTACCTATAATGTATATGGACGTAAAAGAAGATTTTGTGAATGTGTAATTTGTACCAGATTTTGAAACAAAGTTGGAATGATGCCATGTGAAAAGGGGAGGCTGCAGAATGATGAGAAAAGTATCGCAAACTTGGGCTTGTATCGCAATCGGCTGCCATAGGATGAAACGGAATAGGATAGAAGGCAAAGGCAGAGGCAACGACTCGGGACTCGAGCTGAATATTTCAGTTGAAGTTTCTCCAGTTGGGAATATAAGAGGATTGAGCGGAAGGAAAAAAGGGTAATCAATGAATTTTTGTATCCTTGGCGAGATGCGATAAAGAAGGAGCAAAAGAAAAAGAGGTATTTGAGTGTATATTATGTACATATGTATATGTATAGGTATGTGAACTGAAAAGGAAAATGAAGGGGAAACTAGAGAAAAGGAGCGAGATGAAGGAGTCATGTGAAAATTGATAGAGCAATTTGTTGAGAAATTCATAAGTGTGAAGAGCACTGCTGCAAGGGATTAGATTACGACGTCTCTGATTGATTACCCTATGCGTCTTATTTCTACCAACATGAACACTTTACTTTTTTTTCTCTATTTCTCCCTCTTTCTCTCTCATACTCCATTTTATCCCTCCTTTTTTCAACACACCAACATTTGTTTCTTCTTTTCTCATCTAAACTCAACTCAACTCAACTCAACTCTGGCCAACTGAACCCGAGTATAGAAAGAAAAAAACCAAGTATGTATGTATGTAGTATTAAGGGAGAAATAGAAAGCAGAAGAGAAACTAGAAGAAAACTCATTCTCACGTACAGAATGGACTCACACGCTGCCGTGTGATGATGTAGACAACTATCGTCGTTGGTCCTTTCTCCACTCTCTCGCCCACTGCAATCGCAATTGAATTGAATTGAAACGTAGCAACATTTCTTAGATTTTACGAACCGTTTCATCCCTCGTTCCACACACACACACACACATAGACACTTTCTCTCTATATTATATGTATAAATGTAAGTATATCTGTATTTGTGTGTTTATCTCACTCTTTATCCTTTCCCCGCTTTCTCTAACACTTTCTCCGGGAGTTTGTACCAAAAACTTTGTAGATTCCTCCAGATTCCAGATATACAGAAACGTACATAATACATATGTGTATGGTGTATATATATATATATTTGTGTGGAAAAAACGATTACGTTCTTCCGCAGATGGATTCCCAATTTACCTTGTGCCGACACCTTTAGACTCAAACTTTTATAGTAGGTACAGATATGTATGTAATATGTATGCTGGGAAAAGAACCTCTTGACCAAAAGCAAACAAGCAAACCAGGGCAAACTACGGACTACGGACTAATGGAAAGGAAGAAAAATTTTGGCCCCATAATTACAGTATAAATTAGAGCCAAATTGGCGAGACTATGTATGTAGGAGAGGCGCAGGAACCTGATGCGAATTTAAACTTGAAGAATGGAGACATAATGAGAATTATCAGGAATTATTGTTGTATTCTATGTACAGGCATCAGGCATTCAAGTAAATACATGCGTATGAACGTACGTACATACCTGGACTATAATTTATAAAAGTTTGTTTTGTCGAAAGCACATTTTCCACAATATTTATTAAGAGGTTAGATTTTAGATTTCTGTGAAATATGTAATATGTAGAATGTAGACAGAGAGATACATACAATACAAAGAATAAAATAGAGACATTTGCTATGGAGGATAAATCCTCCATTGTCTTTATTTATATCTTTTCTGCCCCTTTTCTCGAGTTTTAATCCTAATCTGTTGTGTAAACAGAACAGAACAGAGAGAGAGAGAGAGACGGCAGACTGAAGAGGACGCCAGGGCGAGGCGAGGAAGTAAAGAAATGAAAATCTGGTCTGACAAATCTCTTCACCTTTTGGGGAAAATTCCCATCATCTGGTGTTTTTTCACTTTTATTCACCAACTTGTTTCCCTCCACAATACACAATACAATACAATATAATACGGTGCAATATGGTTTTGTCTTTTCGAACTGTTGCTGTTGTAAACTTTACGACTGAGCTGCTGAATTCCTTGTTCCAAGTTTAGTGAGAATACATACATATACATAGAAAAGGACTGCAAATGCGGTGGCTGGTGATTGCTGATGCTTACCTAAGAGACTTTTCGGGTCCCTCTTGAGACTCTGCTCCTTGTCTTGGCTGTGGAGAAATAATGAGGTGATAACCCCAAGAACAAACAGAAATAGTCTGACTTGAGCAACAAAATAAAACAATGCACCTGTATGCTTATGCTTATCAAAAGTCTTGAAACTGAATATGTACAATGTACACAAGACTTGGGGAATCAGGACGAAAACAGAAAGATAAAAATAGAAAAGGGGATACATAATCCATAAAGTATTGTGGCCACGTTTATTTAATCTAAAAATATGCCTTGCATCACTTTTTGCTCAGAGTATTTCAAAAGTCCTTGGCTTAACATGGCCTTTGTATGTATGCCGTTGTAAACATGGAAATTACCATTTGACTCTTTTCAAAGGCACAGTCAGAGAGAGAGAATAAAATTGACTTGATGTTGGAAGACATGAAAGCGAAAGGAAGGAAGAACGAAGGGAAAGCACCTGTGTCAATGACTGCCAACTGCCACCATGTTCAATGTTCATGAGTGAGCTTACATATGGCTGGAGTCAGAGTCAACTGGTTTAGCTTACTTACTAAATATATAGTGGCTCATCACATCATTTGACGAAATGATACTAACTGTAGATCAGGTCGACGACTATGTATGTACTACTCGCTACTCCTTCTTTATCCACTCCCTCAATTGATGTTCTAAACTACTCTTGACTCGGAAACAATTAGAGTCACGCTTCCACTTCTCCAGTAGATTCTCTCTTTCTATCCCCTTCTTGCTGTTCATTGTTCATCCACCAGCAGGTTCAGTTTCAGCCTCAGTTTTGGCTTCAGTCTCAGTTTCGACTTGAGCCTCTCTGTCTCTTTCTCTCTTTCTCAGTCAGCAATTGAGATAAGTTGAGTGGCACATCAGTAGAGCTTCATATTCAGCTACATTTAGAAACAAGGAGCGGAGCAGATGTAAGTATTCTAGCAGTTAGTTGTACATTGTACATTGTACAGTTTGTAGAGTGTGACTGCTACACAACTAACTTGATACTTGTATATTGTATACAACATTTTGTTTTGAAAATGTCAAGTGCTCTCATTAAAAAGAGAAGGAGACAGCTACACTGTATGATGAGGAAGAGACAAGAGACTCCAGAACAGACTGAGACTGATGCTCACAATCAGGGGATATGACAGGGACAGCGATATACATAGTGAGGGCACAACAACAACAACAAGGAAACGGATCCTTCGCTTTCTCTTCCCGATCCCGCCTTTAGTTTTACGGGTATTATGCATTGGATTGTAGATATGTTTCCTTTGGTATTTGTATTTCTATTTATTTGAATTAGCAAGAGATACTCTCGTTATTATTATTATTATTACTATTACTATCCAGATGGATAGATCATCTCCATATGCTCCTCTTATTCCATTTTCATTTTTAATGACTCGACATTATTTTCGCTCAAGGAAATCTCTTTTGTTTGTGGGCGATAAGTTGGACAAAATCTCTTCAAGTACATGATTATGATTACTTAGACAATATGTCATACATTGTCTTTATGTCTATATAAATAAATAAATAGGTAACTGACGCCCGTAAAATCTCCGCGTCATAAAAAAAACATGGACGTAAACAGGGCATAAAATCGGGCGGCAATACGGCTAATTTCGAGCAAACAACAATAACAATGAGAAAAACAAGAATTCTCTGCTCACTTGATGGAAAAGGTGAAGAATAAGTTTTAAATGCTCAAATTGCTATTTTCATCATCATTAAAAATAAAATCCTCTTTAATTAAAAATTTTAATTAGCTATGAAAATTTGTGGCTAATTATGTATAATATATTTTTAAAATATTTTCAGCCTTCGATTTCAAAAAATATGATGATTTTTCCCAGGACTTGAAAAAAACTTGATAGTAAATCAACTTTTTATTTTGCAAGATTTTGAAATTCAACGAGATTAAGTCGTCAGTCATTTGCAGGGAGGGATGCGGCAGAAGGAGCAGCAGCAGCAGCTTGAGTTTGCTCCAGTGAGCCAAAAATATATAAAGTGAGCATGAAAATATTGTAATTTTCTGGAGATTTGAGATTGCCACCATGATAGATGAATAGATAGATAGATAGATGGATGGATAAATGTACATAACTACAACGCGGGTGTTTGAGTGGTGTGTATATGTATAATGTATGTATAGGATAGGAGTACGATACACGGGTTGAGGCTGAAGAGGCAGAAAAAGTAGGAGGAGGAATAAAATGAAATGACTTCCTCATCCATTCATGTGCAAACATAATGCACTTAATTTCTAACGAGATTCTCTCTCTCGCTCTTTCTTTTTCGCATGTTAGTTCTCTCTGGGTGCAAATTGGCTTCCTTCTTTATTGCTTTCTCTCCCACAATCTTTTTCGCCTTTTTACTTTCACTCCCTTCCTTTCTCTCTCTCTCTCTCTCTCTCTCTCTCCCCATTTCGTTTTGCCGTCACTCTTTTCTTCCTCCTGCCTTTCCGCCTTTGCACGGCTTCCTTTTTTTCTCGTGTATCTCTAATGTGTTGAGCGGCATTATTGCTGTTCTGTTCTGTTCTGCTCCGCTCTTTCATATCCAAATCCAAATTCAAATCTAAATCCAAATTGGAATTTGAATCTCAATCCAAATCCGAATCAGAATCCGAATCCACCTATTTGCTATTGACTCGAGACGACGGTGACAACCGTTTATGGGGAGTCATACTAATAATAATAATAGTAATATTATGATTATGTATATTTTGCCGTTCCATTTGCTTCCGCTCATAACTCGGTGGGCAGTGGGGGTCCCTTTTCCGCTTTCTCTCATTTTATCTCTGTGTAGTGCGGATCCAATCTGAGAATTGCATTGACTTGACTTGCCTTGACTTGGATTGGAAAGAGAAATACATAGAGAAAGAGGAGAGAGTCAAAGCCAGGAGTAATAATAGTAATAAACATGTATCGTCAATTTTTATCGACGTAGTAAATACTCTGTTCCAAGGCTTTCTTCCCTCCTCTTCTCCAGCATATTGGATGGAGAATCGAGATGGAGATGGAGATGGAACTGCTCCTGTGCCCGCGTTATCGTCATACATTTTGTAGTTTTTCCATGTATACATAATAGTTTGCGCTGCTGTAAACAGTAAATGGTATACAAGTGGATAAAAGGCATTGTGTGCTCCCTTTCGTATTTCGTATTTATATACAGCTTTATGGCCAACTGGTGAAAATCCCACCATTTCACACTCTATATTATTATACAAAAATCCAATTTGAGATGAGCAAAGGAGAAGGCAGAGAGAATTTTTGGTGTGAATTCGGTGTGACTCTGGATAGAAATCCCACATCTTTTTACATATGTAAATACAGCATACATTTTTATTTTGACTAAAAACCTTATGGTTGACTCAACCAATTTGACGTTGTACAAGTTTATTGTGTATATTTGTTTGTATTGAATTTATGGAGACATTTCAAGCTATTATGCTTTTCTGATGTACAGGACAAATTTTAAGGCTCTCGCTTTTACATTTTTTAACTGTGTTGACTAACTGCACTTGATGTACGAATTTCGATCTTGATGTTTCTTGACCTAGCTTTTAGTTGATTTTTCACCACATAATATTGTAGTATATTTATTTGTATCTAGGTGAAACAGAAAGGAAAATGAGAGTTTGATACGGTGCGTCATTGTCCTGGGCCTCAGTCTCAAACCAATATATAAGATCGCATTATATGTAACTGGATATAATTTTAGTGGCTACATTATATTATTGTTCATATTTTATTTTAAGTACATATGTGTTAAATACCTTCAAAATTATATTATACTAAAACTACTATGCATAATATACAGTATACAGTAAGTAAAAGATATGCTTGTTACAACATGCACTAGAGTGGTTAGAAGATAGTATTTTAGTAGTATTCCACAGCAGATTTGATCATCTTAAGGACCATCTAAAGTTGGCCAATGAAAATTTTGAAAAAAACCCCTTGGGTTTAAAAAATTCAAACTCAGAAAG
>JAQIVE010005890.1:0-12223 GCA_034698285.1 Sminthurinus bimaculatus | reverse complement strand
ATGTTGTTCGGTGTTGTAAACCATTAATAAAGTTTGATGAACTATCCTAAACAACTGAATAAAGTACATACATACATACATAACTAACACATTAGCAATTAAGGTTTATTCAAAACCTTTATATCTATACCTTTTGTAAACTGTCATTTTACAATCGCCATGTAATAATTAAATGTGTCATTTTACAATCACCATAGAAACATTAAATGTGTCATTTTACAATCACCATAGAATTATTAAATGTGTAATTTTACAATCACCATAGAATTATTAAATGTGTAATTTTACAATCACCATGTAATAATTAAATGTATCATTTTACAATCACCATGCAATAATATCTCATTGATGTTTGACATTGCATTGATCCTTTGATTTTCTCTTTGGTTTCTCGCTTGCGTCTAGTTTCAAGTTGTAAATCAAACATAAAATATAACTATGTTTCACGAAACGCAATGAGAAGCCCAGCAATATTTTGCACTACTGCATCCACGAAAGAAATGTTTGTTTCTCTTTCAAGAAACTTAAAAGTGCCAACTCTAATTTTTGATACCGCAATAGCCTTTAGAGATCGACCGAATTCCGCAAACCTTCCCCGCATTAGGACACTCGGATTTTTGTAATTCGAGATTTTTAGCAGTATTCTTTGCTTGAAGTCTTCCATTTCACAGGTAATTTTATAAGCCGGTGAAAAAATACCTGAAACGTTAAAATATTGCAATAAAACTTGTGACTTCATTTTAAAATACATTAATTTATTTATTTTTGAAGAGTTAAACATTTTGATTAAAAGCATGCATTTATATTGTAGGGTACGCACTGGGCACGCAATGCTCAAACATGATTTATTCCAAAACATTCCTCTATAGGAATCACCTTTTTTATCATCACAGTTACTCCGAGCGACCCTACCTCAAAGCATATGCACTGAAGTTGGAGACTGAAAAAATGATTTTTTGTTTTTTGAACGGCGGCGTAGATTTTGAAAATTGTAACAAAAACTACACTCTCTGGCTTTTTGCACGTTCACACTAATGATCACCAAAAAAATTTTTACTTTGCCGATTAGTCATAATTAAAAAAAGGCCGGATCACATAAAAAAATACTGAGCTCTGGTTAGAAACGGGCAAGATTTTTTTCCTGGTTGTATTCGCTGTAGAATCTGAAAAAAATCAAGCAATCTCTTAGGATGACAAGAGTCTCAGAAAAATTGGGAGGTTCCGGCTCCTCCCACAAGTACATATTTCATAGGCATATTAAGCACTTAAAAATCACTATTAAAGAAATGAGTTAAATGTATACTTGTGGGAGGAGCCGGAACCTCCCACTTTTTTTCTGAGACCCCTGTCATCTTAAGAGATCGCTTGATTTTTTTCAGATTTTTTCTACAGCGATTACAGCCAGGAAAAAATCTTGCCCGTTACCTACCACAGCTCAGTATTTTTTATGTGATCCGGCCTTTATTTTATTATGACTAATCGGCAAACTAAAAATTTTTTTTCGTGATCATGTGTTAATGTCCGGGGAAGCACCTACAATTTGGTGTCAAGATCGTCTCTCTACGTGAAAAACTCACTGAGTACGGTTTGCCCCAACATAGGCCGATTTTCTGAAAAATCCTATTGACAATTTTCATTGTACCCTTAAGCGTTCTGTAATTTTTCTTTTTGAATTTAAGGATACTGGCTATCTTCGAAGAAATTTTATTACGAATCCAGGCTGTTGGTTTTTTTTAATTTTTTGTGTGCAACAAAAGCCTTCCTTTGGCTGAATTATTTTTGACCAATGGGTATGATATACATAGGAATATGACACATGGCCAAACTTGTTAATTTTTTTCTTTTTTATAATATGTTGTGTTCTTTAAATTCAACAATATCATTATAGACTGCATTTTGCACTTGTATCTACTATGCAGATCATGCTGTCATAATCAAAACGACAAATGGAGGATCATGAAGTTCACAAATTATTGTATTATATGTGCTGTTTTTAAAGCTGCTATCCTCGGTGAAAAGTAAAACTACCATTTTTTTCGATTAGCACCTAAAATTGACAGAATTGTTTTACTACCAACGAAACACATGGCCTATGGTGTAATTTTTTTATGCAAACCGGCCTATGATGGACTATATTACATATAAGTGATAGCCCGGCACATCAAACGTTAAGACGGCACGAATTCAAAAGGAAGGACTTAAAAGTTTCGAGAAAGTTGCCACAAATCTAGTAAATCTTGCCGATTCTCTTGCTTGTACAGCAGTAAATGTTTTAAAAAACATGTATTTATTTTGGCCGGTTTCACGGGCAGCTTAAAAACACCCTGATCATGCTTCTAATATATTACAGATCCTTTCCTACTTGTAGGGCAAGTAGGAAATTTTGTTTCCTCATAGAACTTTCAAAGATTAAACCGAGTTGTGCCAGCTACTATAAGATTGAAATTTCATTCCCCCACAATATTTTCCTACAAAACGTTTTGCAGGACAGTGTATAGAATTTGTTTTTAAACTAGCTTGTATTTTAGAAATATAATAAGCGGTTTTATAAACATAATAACATGTTTTGCCATTTTTAGCGGAAATGTCTAATAATATGTCTGAAAATAATGCAAGATGTAAAAGATGGAAGGACAAGAGCAAACTACGAGGATGACGTGTTGTAGTTGCTAGTTGAGTGAGCAGGAGATTATTCATCATAGAAGAAAATTGCATGGTTTTGGCCAAATTAGGTTTCTCCCCACACTCTCTCGTCACTTGCCGATATGCATATACATTATGTATTTTGATGGGATTTGCTCTAGCATTTCATTATTATGAGGAGCTCTCTTGAGTAAAATGGGTGTAAAAGTGTGAGACGAGCTCTAGACCAAAGAGCGAGATGGAGAGAAAGTCGGATAAAGTAAAAGAGATGGAACAAGAGATGAATAGAGAGAACGAGAGCAGACCGAGAAAGAGAGAGATAAAGACAGTACAGAGAATGAGAATGTAAAAGGCGACAATAATATGAGCGGAATGTACTAGAGATCACACACATATCTACACCCGCCCCGCGAAAATCTTCACAGAGCAGAGTCATCACAGGATGGTATTCTCTGGTAGTGGCAGAAAATATTTCCAGTTTGAAAAGTCTTCGACCGACCTTTTTGCGCAAGTCTCCTCATCACCCTGTACTTCCTCTTTCTCTCTTTCTGTGTCTCTGGATATATAGGAAAATAGATGTTCTCTCTTCCGCTGGACGGTTTTGTATTATGGCAAATTTTTTGGATTTGTTCCTGATTGAAAATCAAGAAATATTTGTCGTAGAGTGACATTATCTGGCCCTGAAATTAACAAACAAACAGTTAAACAATTTAAGGATATTATAATAATAAACTTAAAGTTACTATTTAGTTCTTTTTTCGAGTTTTTTTACCCAAACAAAGTCCATGAATATGTGTGTCTGTGTGTCAAAATAATATTACCCACCACAAGATTTTGAATGTGTGACTAACAACTGAGTATAGCAACATATACATACATAATGTATCCGCACGAGTTCTCGCTATTGTTATATGCATAATGTATAACAATAGAATACCATCAAAATATAACCCCTACACTGTCACTGCTATACATCACACATGTGTCAAAGAATTGTCTTTGAGTGTATAATATCAAAAAGAAGACAAAAGAGAAGCAAGTTAACTCAAATTGTGTGACGACGATCTTAATTGATAACTCTGGTCGAATGTAATAATAGTGACACGTGATTACCAAAACAAATGTGTTATGACTGCATAGAGGAAAGTCCATAATAAAGTAATAAGTAGTAAAGTTTATGGATTAGAAAATAGCGTGCTGTCTCTCTTCCAAAATGAATGTAGACGAAGAATGGAGTGAGTCCGTCATTCAAATTTTGTGGGAAGGTTAACAACACTTGTTAATAATACCCTATACAAATACGCGCATGCATGCACATGAACTCACGAGAAAATTAATTCAGTGAAAATATATCATTATACGATTAGGATATTTTCCGTTGACTTTCACACTATGATTCGTGATGATAGACTACGGCAAATTTCTAAACATTCCAATTTTTTTACTACTGCTTGTACGGCAACTATTATCACCACAATATATTCGGCCTTCCACTATGGAAAATCACCTTGAGCGACTACGATTTGTACTAGTAATACTACCGTTGCTAATAATAATAATAGTAATAATAAACTTTTACTTTTGTAATCGCGAAATTTTCAACTCACGTGCTCAACACGTTTTTTCATCGTCAAATTTGGTGGCCAAATCATTGTCATTGTTAACATCATCACCTGTTTCTTCACCATCATCATTACTATTAATATCAAGTTGAGTATCAAGTGTCATGGGCTATTAAGTTGGCACAATAACAAAAATGCTATTAACTTTGTCTTTGATAGAAAAAATGTAGTACAAAAGTATTATAATTTGTTTTATCTTATATATACATATAGTTCTTACTCTTCTCGAATATAGCATTGTTGCTATATGTATGTTTCTAGTTTCCAGCATTTGTAAATCAGTGTAAAATCAATATACAAACTCATATTATACCCTTGGTATATATGATATAAATAATAATAATAATAAGTTAGTACTATAGTTGGTGTGATAATAATAATAATAACAGCAGCAAAATTATGTATAATAATAAACCGCAATATATGCTATTAGAATTAGTAGAAAATGGCCTGGAGTTCTTCACGCTATAAAGTTTTACGTGGTTCTTCGTGTCATTATCACAGACACTTCACTTCCTATCAGTGTCTGCCTCCTGTTCCCATTTCTCCTTTTACTATACACAGACTCACTGTTTCTTCCTGATTATATAACGCACCTCGGTACTCCATCAGTCCAATCCATTTCACTCCGTTCGAGTCAACCTCTATTATTAAGCCAAGAGCAATAGCTTTCGCATCGCCGCTAATAATAAACAAATTGAATCATTATTTGGAAAAAGGTTTTGTCGGACAAGATAACCTAAACGAAATTTCTGTCACATCAGATTTACACTGTCTTTGTTCGCAAACCACTGTAAACACTATATAACTATATCGCAATTATACCTATTAAAGACAATTGGTGAAACAACTTTTTGAACATTTGATAACTCGTACCTATTAGTGTATTACTCCGGTACTTACATATGTACCATTCAATAATGTATGAATATCTAGCTTGCTAAACGTGTGGTCTAAAAATCCAAAAACAAATTCTGTACTACTATTATATGTCATAATTCGATACATGAAGTAAATCTAATGTCAAAATACTTAAAATAGAAACAAAAGTTGGTCTTATAAAGTAATAATTTATAATACTACTACTACTAAAATTGTTATGCATTTTTTGAAGTTTATATAAGACTATAGATATTGTATTGTACAATTTGATCCTCTTGTTCTTTTTTCACATTTCATTTTTCCTCCTGTATGCATATATACCAAACAAAACACCTATATTACTATTGTTATTAGAGACATGGTATATGTATTAACATATTGTGTGCTTAAAGAACGATCTTACTCATGTTCAATTTCGAGTTGTCTTTCAAAAAAATTGCCTTGAAAAGAAAAGTGTTCAGTAACCTAATTCCACGAGCAACTTGATTGCATTAGACGAGGAAAAAGATCATTCTTCTCATCATTCTGTTTCAAAATTACTCCTTGTATGTAAGTAGGAAGAAAGGAAAGGACAGGAAAGATCGGAAGGAAAAAGGAAAGAAAAAGGGAGCGCTAAAATGTACTACTGCTACTGGTTGTACTGATATATACTGAACATTGTTAAGCAGAAGTGTATAATTTAATATGTATACGAGGATAAAAACGACTTTGTAATTAAAAGTCTAATAGAATAAAGTACGGCACTATATCATACATGATGTATGTATGTAAACTAAGACTATATTATTAAATTGTTAAATAATATGCGTATGTAGAATATGTAAATGACGTTGTAAAGTTATTTCGTCAACTGTGTATGTGTGGGTTTCGAAAACTGAAAATTAAAGCTCTTCTATATTAATATTGAAAGAGGAGCAAGTTATTCGTCGGGAGAGAGCACGAGCACGTCAATATAATATAGACATTTATCTACAAAAGAAACTTTATAAATATAATATGACCAAAAAAGATACCATAAGTGCAAAACGTAATATACATATGCGTATAATGCATGCTACAATATAAATGGAGAGACCGCAAGTACAATTTCGAGCGACCAAAGAAGAAGAGGAAGAATATGCATCAAAGTAATAAGTTCTTTGTGGGGAAGTTCACTTAACGGAGGAAAATATTCTATAAAAATATATATGCTATGATCTATCTAATAGAAGAGACAAAGTAACAGGAAAGTAAAAGGGGGAAAGTAAGAGAAAGAAGGACGACCAAGACGTCTAGAATAATGGAGAAGATGACGGAGGGAACGAGCGTGAGTCCTCCAACTCTTTTAATTAACTCAGTTCTATCGTCTGACTTGGACGGGAGTCTAAGTTATGGAAGTTATGGGACATCGGCTTATTATGATTGTTCAGATTTAGTCAGCCTCGAAAGATCGCTAATGTCAGAATCGGCTTCAATTAATAACTCTTTGCCTTCTCGCTCCTTCTTGGGGACCATGTCTTATCATGGAGTTACCAGTGGAAGTAACAGGAGGGGGAGTGGAATTAATGGAAATGGTAGCAATGGGGGTAGCATCGGAGACTACAGTCCGAGTGGTCACAGCTTTGGGGGCAATGGAAACGACTTTGGTGAGCGGGAAGTCTTTTTGTCACCTCGAGTTAGCCTCGCTTCTGCCGAGACTTATGCGAGCATCAATAACCCAGAATATAATACCGGTAACATTATAACTTTCTATCTATGCATGTAGGTATGTATATGTGTGTATATGCATGTAGGTATGCTACCTCTTTGTGTATTTTAATTTATTTGGGATTTTGTACATGGTATGCATATACATATTTACTGTACATGCACGAAGGAATAATTTAATGTGGTTAATATTATTGATATTATTTTAGTACATTCAACTTGTGCATTGTCAGCACAAAAGTCACTTTCCTTCCCATAACTTATCCAACCTAATAATAATTTATTGGTAGTCCGTTCACATCTTATTACCATCTACATTATTGACTTTGATTTATGAGTCCTTTTTCTTTGTGTCCTCTAGCTCTACTTGCTATCAGTTTTTCAAACTCTTATCACCTCATGTCACTTCATTTATCCATTCATTTATTTCCCACATTTTCTTTGCTTCACATGCAAGTGCTTCAAAAGCGTGGAGCAAAGAGCAAACACAAGCACCGTTAGATTTCCCTCTCATTTAGTCTCACTTGTTTTTTCAGCGAGTTCATGTTTCACCCGTGAAACAATTTCTCATATCGTGCTTTCGCCATTAGCTATATCTATATATTTTCCATCATAAACAGAAGCCATTAAACCGGAATAAATTTCCTTTCATGTATGCGTTGAGTTAATGGTTTCCTTTGCATATTCATTACTCTGGCAAAGATACTTTGTTTTGTAATTACTGCATTTGTCATTGTTGAAACTGAGTTGCGTATGAACCCAGAAAGCAATTCAAGGTTGTCCAGAAAGAAATTCAACTGTCTCATACGGTCGATGTTTGTATTGAATTATCATTTTTTGCAGTGTTTTCCTTTCCCCCTCATTCATGTGTAGTGGAAACAATTCCAGGTCCAAAATTTTGTATAGATTTTGAAGATAATATATGTAACCTTCGTAAATTAGGAGCCGTACAATTTCATTTAATAGTTTTTCAAGCTTTTGACGGTGCAAATTTGTAAATCAGACAAAGAAAGATGTATACTAATTCCAAACGACTAATGGAGATTGTATACTTGCAGAAGAATTAAGTTAAGACAAACTACTAAACTTTTGTCCAAGTACAATAAAATTTATCTTTATGTACAGGCTTCAGAAAGTGGAAAAATGCATTAACGGTACGTACGCAAAGCAGACACGTATTGACAATACTTTCATGATGTATTTACAACAAGACAACGTAAAATTTAACTGCAGTCCTTGACTACCGGAGTTGTACCAACGATAATTTTAAGGTACACCCTCGCACCGTACAATTAGGATTCAAGCTTTCATTGCATTTTTGGTGGTAACAGTTAGGGGTGGTTTTAAATACACAGTACACAGCATATATGTGTATATACTGAGCCCCACACATAATTGTATTCTGTGGGTATTGGAAGAAAACTTGCTCTTTTCTGCAGCAAAATAAAGCAAAAAAGTGGACATGAAGAATATATATAAAACATGTCATTGAGCACACTTTAGAATGTGGAAATACAATGCTTCAGATAATTTAAAGGCTTCATTTTGAATTCCTCACAAGGACATAAATTTTCTACGGAATTTATGCGCTCATTTAATTTATGTCATCATGAGGGGAAAGAAAGAGGGAGTAAGGAGGAAGTGAAGTAAACGAAAGGAGAGAAAAAATGTCTATTTTATGTACGTGTTTGTATGTTCGTACAATCCACCTCACACTAAGAAAATCTAAGAAGTTTTGTATCTACGTCTATAAGTATAGCTACGCCTTCCTCTGTATGTATAGACTCGATTTATAAACACGTAGAGGTGAAGAATAGAAACGTGATATAAATATAATACGTCCAGTAACAGGGCCAGTAATATTTTATTGGATATGTACCGTATAAGCTCATTTAATAGTACTGTATCATTATTTGAATTTTCAGCACCGGTGTGTGTACCGTGTATATTATACATGGCATTCTAAAGGGAATTTCTATGGCAGGCGCTACTACTTGAAGCTCTACGACTAAATGAGCTAATGCGGTATTTGTGTCTAAAGGTATTCAAACTGTAGATCTTGCGTCAAACATGTATAGAGTATATAGAGTACTGCTGGTACAATTAGTCTTTATTTGAGAAATACTTTCTCCTTGGAAAACTGTAAAAAGGAACAAGATGTGTGGGATGTGTTGGAATTTATCGGCGAGAGGCAAAAGAGAAAGAGATAGAGAAGGCGGCAAGAGTGAAAGGGATAGAGATCAGAGAGATGGGGAGAAAGGATGTAGAAAAAATGCAGAGAGTGAGAGAGAGAGAGAGAATGGCATGTGCAATGTTCATAGAGCGTATGGGTGGGAAAGCGTGCATATGTACGGAAATATCTATATCGACTAAGCATATATTCACTATGTACACAAACGGTTTTGCTATTGGCCATTTGTACATGTTCATACGGAGGTTTTTTACGAGAGCAGTTAAAATGTTCGTCTTGTCTACTGCTTCCAGGATAAATGAGACAGGAAATGAAACTATAGTTGATGGACGTTACGGTAGCTAGAAACATTCTAGTCTTTCCACGTTATTTCTATCCAAGTGTCTCGTATATACTTACATATATTTGTGTATACACAGGAAAGTACACATTGGAACGTGTAGTTGTTCTACACTTTGGATGCATATTCATGTTTGTATACATACTTTCTGTGTGTAAATGTACACAGAACAAGGACCATTGTATTTGTATAAACATGATGCGTGTTTATCCAACTACATAGACATAAAAACATACACTTTGTATTGTATTGTAAACACAATGGCCGCTTGATATAAAAACAATCCAAATTGCAAACAAAATTTCCGCTGATTGAGACACAATTTACCGAATCAAAATCTGAGTCAGTAAGTTGGTTTGGACAGGGTCCGAGTCAAAGTAAATCTGAGAGCCGAAGTAAGAAGGAGAAACAAAAGGGGGAAGTTCTCTCTTTAGTTTCTATGCGATTAGTTTTGTTAGTTGTTAATACATAATGTGCAATATTGAATTGAATTACATTAGGGGCCTGGCTAAAACTCAAGAGGTTTGGCGAGAGGAAGTAGTCGTGAATGGAATGCATAGAATTGAGGAGAAGTCAAAGAATGTGAAGGAGAAAGCAAATGTAATATGTATATTGCTCACAAAGAAATTGAAATAAGTGAATATTTCCAGAGATTGGAATTGGGATTGGTATCGGTATTAAAGTCAAAAGGGGGGACTATCGAGGACAAAGGATGAGGAGGAGGCGAAAAAAGGAAAATGCACATTATTATATAATAATAATAATAATAATATATAGTTTGTCTGCATTGTCGTGGAATACAGGAAAAAAGGAAAGATTCTATCGATTGACCCACATTTCCCCCCTCCACCTGTACCTCGCTTTATAACCAAACCAACCGAGCCATACCACACTACTACTACCATACCAGACCATACCATGGCTTAGCGCACATCGTTACTGCCACTACCACATTCTCAGCTCATTCCATTCAGTCTCCTGCTCGTGCCAATAGGATATGTGGATATATCAGTGTAGGATAGAATCGGAGGAGAGAAACAGAATGTGAAGGGGGAGCGAGCTGCTCCTGTAAGTCAAACGTGTGGATTGTATGGATTTACAAATACACACGTACTTGTACAAATACATGTAGATTGTAGATTGTGAATACACGCGAATGTCTTTCTTTATACAAACAAAAAGCTATAGAACATTGAATACATTTTGTATCCAATACATATTCAACCACACACTCACATACTCTCTTTCTTTCTCGTTGGTTGGCATGGAAGAAGAAGCGGAGAAAGGCCTTCAACTATAATCCCATAATATAACATTATTAGATAGGATGTTTGTGTATGCATGCAAACAAACAGACAGGCAGGCAGACTGACTATCTCTCTTTTTGGCTAGACGGTGGATGTCTTCACGTAGAAGCTTCATGCATGTATGTTTATGATGAATGGGAATACATTTGGGAATCAAACTAGATAACACTTCGTAACGGTCAATAGTCACCAGTTACCCGTTGCAAATGTGTATACTCACACATAAGCCCGAATAGAAAGAAGTCAGTTCTATTTGTATATAGAGCATATATAATCATGTTAATATAAAAGGGAAAACACTTGATGCAAGTCGTTGCCCGGTCGTGCTTCTCAACTTCTGCTTTCTCCCCTTCCATGCCTAATAGATGCAAGTACATTGTAAATTGTACATGGATGTACTATAGTATATGACTTTATCTTCTTTTCGAGTTCAACATTGGTCATCATGTACCACGTTGGCATTAGCTATTCGATATCGGCATGGGTTGGTGGCCGTTGATGTCGTTCTGATAGAACTATAGGTGTATGTATGGAAACAAGTATGAACGCCCGTCAAACGACGGGATTGGAATTTAAAAAATAAAACGTCGTATAATCTTTTTAATTTGAAATCGAAGTCCATGAAAAAAATGGTATCTTTTAAAAAATAAACATCTCTTTTCCCTAAATATTTGGCATCATTGTATTAGAGAAAAGGGTAACGCCGATTGATGGAGAAAGGGGCATCATCATAGGAAAAGGCGTTTGTCAAAAAAGAGGAGAAAATGGCCGATCATAGTTTTTAGAAAACTAAAAAAATCTGATGTCAGCAGAGTGTGTGACTCCTTTCTCATATACTCTGTAGTGTTGTTTATGTTACCTCATTCCATATTATAAAGACGTTACTTATTTCGCGTGTGCAATAGCACTATTTATGTTTCTTCTACACGAACTTTGTGATTTTTTCATGTTCGTCATCAAATCTCAGCAAGAATATCACGCCACCAGTTACAGATTTTATAAAAGTGGATATTTGTGTGTGCACACTGTACAGTTTCATATAACTACATTATATACATATACGTACACGCGAATGAAAAGAGGAATTGGAAGAATAGAGAAACAGAGAGTGAGGCAGGAAAAGAGAGGAGCAAACCGTGAATGTGAATACACATTTACTTACATTAGCTTTCCTTTGTCATTTCCCCCTTTCTCTTTTTTGCTTTCCCTTGTTTTCTTGCTCTGCTGTTCTATTCCGTTAAACAGTTTAACATGGCTGCATTAAACAAAGTATTCTCTCTTTCCCTTGCTCTAAGCGTTTGAACTTTGAAGCCGAAGTTTTTGTTGAAGCTACTGAGTGAGTCCCAGTTAACGATAGATTGAATTGGTATATATCTTTATGTACAATATGTATGTATGTATACACATGTGGGCTTGTATGCTACTTTGCGCATTTAAATTTTACAGCGTGTCGTGGACAGACTTTTCATTTGTTCATTTCCCTCTAGACATTCATTTTATCTCCTATCTTTTTTCTATCTAGGATTTTATTTATTTTCAAAGTTTTAGTTTT
>JAQIVE010005889.1:0-12223 GCA_034698285.1 Sminthurinus bimaculatus | reverse complement strand
TTAAAATATTATTAACACAGCCTGAATGGCTTTGGTCACAATTAGGGTTTGGTCACAATTCGGAGCTTCTACCTTATGTTTCTTATATACCGTATTTTGCCATTTTAAATTTCGCTGTACTATGCAGTGTGGTATGTATTATTGTTTGGTTTATTAACATTGAGATGCAAACAAATAGCAACCCCGGCGATCAAAATGAAGGAAATCATGGTAGCTAGAAGAAAGACAAAGGGGATATATTTTGTTACTAATACAATCACCTGAGCTTATTGAAATTAATACCGTTGTAAGTTTGATCAAATAATACAATATACGATGGCGTCGAAAGAATGAGTGAGCTACATAGTGCTGAACATAATATCCAAAGATATCAATTTATCTACTACATGCATGAATTTTGAATAGAAACTCCGAGTTGTAAGTTATGTGAACTATGTTTCATAAATACAGTGTATGATGAGAAAGAGAGAGAGAGAGAGAGAGAGTATTGACTTGAAAGAATACAAGCAAAGAGCGTTTAGCTGTGTAGGCACGGGCTCCGATGTGCTTGACGTCAGCCAAAACTAGGGCCAGGACTAGGAGCACGCTTATAGCAGTGAATGACGCACTCTTTCTATATCCTTCAGGCTGTATTGAGAGATTGTTCTAATGTGTCGTCTAATGCTATATCACTTGCACACAAACACACATTCTCCGTTTAATATGTCCTCTACGGCGACTACTGTAAAAGAAACCGAAACTAAGAAAGAGTTTTGCCGATTGACTAAGAGCCTTAAGGAATGCATAGCAGTTAGTACACATGCATACAACCGGTTGTTAATAAGTAATGTAAGTACGAAACCATAAGATAATCATGGTTGTTAACTAGTGGCAGGCCTTTGCTTTAGAAAATGGCAGAAACTCTAGTCGATAGTATCCCCTCTTTCTAGAGCCTTTTTATCTCTACGGGAGAAGTAGGAGACATCAGAGAAATGCAGATCTATTCTTGTAATATACACCATCTTTTTCATCACCTTGCCTGAGCGTAGACGTTTCTTTCCAAATTATTTTAAGGCACAGTTTTACCGATAGCGGTATACTTAACATCTTCAAATTTTCTTTCATTGCTCTCTTATTACTCTACGGAAGTATTCGAATGCCTTCAGCCTTCAAGGGTTAGGACAAGGAAAAGTAATAAAAGTCCTTTTCACAAATCTTTATGATTTATTTGGCAAAAACTAAAGAGTGTTGAGTGTTCGTATTTCATGCCTCTTTTTTGTGTAAAATAATCATTGGTAATAGTTAATACAGGTGCATAGAGCGACCTTTTAGAACTGCTGTTGAAAATCTGTACCTTTATATGACCAAATCACCAAATTAAGCGAACTTTAATGTACAAGGTCAAATACACTTTCTGCACGCACGTTGAATTGTTATGTTTTTGTTATTGAAATTTAAGGTACTGGTCTAAGCAATTTTTTAGTTACTAATAAAAAAGCGTCATAGTATATGCGTCCTTTTTTAAATTGAAACTTACCAGGATCCTGCGAACTAAGTTTTTGGTGATACTAAAGCAAAGTAAGCATGTAAAAATTTTACAGCTTGAATTTTTTTCTTATAGAGAACAAACCGTAATATAATTTAAATGATGAATGTACAATTAATATGTAGGTATAATACAGTTGTTATTTTCTTATATACATAGGTGCTCAACGCATAGATACTAAATTTGCCGAATGCACGATGAGCAGAAAAAATACGAGAAAGAATGAAGCGAAAGAAAGAAGCGAAAGATAGGACACACAGTTTTACAAATACTATAGTACATGGAATATCGTATGTGAATTTATGTTTATATGTAGTTCTTTCACCCGTTCTCGTTTGTCAGACGTTCCATTTAAGAATTTTTGTCAAATGTCATTCTGGTTGAATGTATTTGAGACTCGTGATTTTTGCGTATCCCGTCAGCACTATCTTTAGCTATTTTATACATGTATATTTAAATATTTACAAAACACTGTTAGGTTTTTTTCAATGTTTACTGCATGTATTGTACTTTTATGAACTTTGAACTTCACTATAGGTAGAAGGAAAAATAAAGGGAGAATCATTTTCTTTGAACAAAAAGTGTAGTTTATGACACCATAATATAATGAAAAAGGTGTACAGGGTATTAGATGAGGTTTCAATAGGTAGATGTTGGCGTGCTGGGAACAGTGTTCAAAGTTTAAGAAAATTACTTCAAGTTAATACTGTTACTGTGCAAAAACACGAAATTTGTAATTTGCTTCATGGTTTAAAGAACGATTTTACTATGTGAACATTATTTTTATTAGTTTGACTGTTATTTTTTTTGACAAACTGCTCCTTGCGCGTTAAAAATTTTGACATTGCATGTAAAGTTTTTGTTATAAAGTAAAATTAATGGGGGATCAAGTTAGATCAATGCCGAACGACAACAAAAGTAATAATGGCGATAATTATCGTATACGGTAGAAAAGTTTGACGATAGAAGTTTAGTTTTTTTTTCAGTAAACCTATAGAATGTTCTACCTAAATCTCTCATTGAAAAATAATCTGTGCAGATGTTCGATTGCTTTTAAAGATTCTATCTTTGAATTGTTTTTATTTGTAATCGCCTTTTTTACCTGACTTTGCCCATCCTAAAAATCTGTATAGAATCTTCGTTGAATAATAATAATGCCGTTTTCATTTTTACTAATATTTGTCGGATAAAATCTTTCTTCGTTATTAAAAATTAATTGAGTACATATTGGATCTGGAAGTTTATTGAGAGCATCAAGATTGCAATAATGTAACCATGTTTCTTGCTTTGGTATGAAAAAAGTAATCTAGTTCCAGGAAAGGTTTGAAAAATATTCTACAGGGAATAATTTTGTAGCGAATTTGTCTCCGAACATTTTTACTTTTTTTTTAAAAGTTTTTTTATGTAAACACTTTCTGCAAGTTAGCTGATACAAATTGGAGACAAGCAGTACAAACTCTGGCTTACAGCATAATATCTTACAAATTACAATAACTCACGGTTACATATTTCATTACATAAATATTTATGAAACATTGCAGTAGCGTGCAGCCTGTGTCTCAGCATATTTTGTGTATTATAAAGAGAAAATAGTGTACGCGCCATATCTGCAAAGTAACATAAATTTGTTTAATTAAACTGTGGGTATTTAATAAGAGACAAGATTATATTATAAAATATTTAATTTTGTATCACGTATTGAAGAGAGCAAGTGAAGAATTGTGGGTAAGCGAAAAAGCAAAGGAAGTATGAAGAGTTTTTATAGATATAGGTAGCTGCAGCGTTAATGTGAGAATCCACTTGTGTTGTTTGTGTGTGCGAGAATTGATAAATATTGCAGGGAAACCGGCATACATATATCTCAAATGTTGTTTGAGCTAGTGCGAAAGAACGGGGTAGAAAAAAAATTACTAACCGAGTATGTATAACGGGAAAGTACCGAGTGGGATTTGTGTAACCTTGTGTTCGGCTTACTTGTACCGTAACTCATTTGAAAATGCGTATGAACACACCGAAGATAGATAGATATGAAGATGAAAAGTAATACTGCAAACTGGGGACCATCCCAATAGAATATAAAATAATAATATATGTATGCGACATTATGAAAAAGGGTTTTGGATATCAAGGTTTTGGTATCACACAACAGAAATGCAAATGTAGGAGATGGTTTGAAAGCGGTAATGTTTTAATTACGTCATTAATTTTTTCCCTACTTCAAGAATATTTCTAATGAAAAGAGATTATAAGGAGCGAAAGGGAAGGAGAAATAGATATAGATAGAAAGAAGATGAAAAAATAGGCTTCTTGTCTGGAAATGCTTGTACACATAGACACGAAGTGCTCTGGAAAGGAAGAGCATAAAAATATATAGATACATTTGTGATTGTATACTCTCACAAATACATGGCTTACATGTGTATTTTAAATGTAGGAGAAACCGTAGAAAGAGCGAGCGAGTATCTCATACCGGCTGTACAAAGTTACACGGCTTATGAGCATGACTATGACTGTGTATATTACGAGATAGAGAGTGAGAGAGAGACAGAAGGAAGACGAGAAGAAGAAGGAGCAGAAAAGATATAAAATTCAACTTGCGCCGCGGTGTAGAATGGGATACGGTATACATTAATGAAAACATGAGATAAGGTTTGATCGTAAGTACGGAAAATCATTGTCGTGGGTATTCTGAGGATTGCTTTTACTGTAACATTTGTATATATCATCATCATATTTTGTCTGTGATGTCTCTTGTTCTTGTTTTCTTGGTTCTGGAATTTGCTTCTATATGTGTTTTTTTTTCATTTTATGCACGGTATGTAATATGTAAAATGCAACGTACACAGTACACACACACAGTCTGATGGATGCTCTTTTGTATGAAACGACAAAAAACACACAAGGGCAAGGAGAAAGGCGGCAAAAAACAAATAAGAGGCATATGCAATGAAGAGTTGTGGTTTTAAAAGTTCATGGGATTTTGACGAAATTAAATAGTCGGTATTTTGTTTTCACTAAATGTGTGCCCTCAAAAATTCTTTTTATTCTGTGTGGCATACCTTTGAAGATGTTGTGTGTGTTTAGGGACATCCGGGGCAACAGTGAGGTAGTTTTTACCATCTCCAACTTTTGACTTTAACTGTAATGTAATACAGGGACCTAACCCAGGGTTCAAAAATTTCAGTACTTTGACACCAATGTATAGTATTTTTGTTACTTTGATGTATTGATTAAAAACTATCAACTTAATTAACCACAGAGTGATTTTTTACCAAGTATCCATGCATCTAAATATGTAAATCGGCCATTTTGAAGATTTAGAACAATGTAGTTTAATGTTTAAGGATCATTCGCCGCATAAAAAAATATTTTAAAGGGGCTAAATTTGTCACCGTAACAAATACCCCTAAAGCCCACCTCCACTTTATGTCCCTATGTAATGTAAAGTAATGTTCATTTTACTGTGAGTATGTGTCTGTGTAAAGATGACTCTTTTTTACTTGATAACATTTGAGATACAGAAAGCATACAGTCGTATAGTTTATATATATTATTATTATGTTGGATGAGAATCTTCTCTGTTCTTCGTATATGATTCGTGTACATTATGTGAGGATTCTCTCTATGTTTCTGTTTAAATATGCCTTGCGCATAAGCATAGGAGCAGCACATTTCTTTCTTTATTTTGCGTTACTCGAGTTTGAAGGGTATAAAGTATGTGTAGTGTGTAGTGAAAGACTATACTTACTTTGTATAAAACATGTTTCAGAGTTTGAACTTCAGACAAAGAGGAGGAGGACGAGGAAAGAAGAAGAAAAATACTCTTAGGCAGAATGTTATGTACCTAATACCTAAATACACATGCAGGAATATATAAGAGCATGTGTGTAAGTTTTCTTCTCTCTCTCTCTATTTGTGATTCTAATTCAGCAATCTAGAACATGGACTTGTATTCATAGAAAACTTATAAATAGTTAATGTTGTACAGTCCAAATTTTGTTTCACATTTGTACACTTCTCGCGAGTGTCTGTCTTTCCATGTACATTTGTACAATACTTATGCATGTATGCATGCATGTATGACTCTGTCTTTGTACACATGACGTATGAAAAAGCGGGGTGAAACTTGGCGTAAATAATTTTAAAAAATGCATATCTATCTACATACATTCATTCATACGTGTAGTGTGTAGATGTTGTTTCGAATAATTAGATGCATGATTTATAAAAGATTTGTGGATTCTTCAGACCTTCCGTTTTTCTTGCCGTCTCTTTTTTCTACTTTTATTTTCTCTCTTTTTTTACATTCTTGTTCATATTGCTTATGATATTACTGAATATAAAAATATAAATAAAGACGTGTAGTTTTGGCATTTTTTCCATGCGAATATGTCATGACATGTGACATATTGATTCCCTATCCCGAAAAGTTAGAATATTCTATAGCAATATGTATGTGATATCATTGTATGCAGAAGATGTAAGATTATGTTTTTTTGTAACATGTATATGACAAAATACGCTTCTAAAAAATAATTCAAAAATAGGATTTTGGTGTAAAAATACCATACATTTTGTTGATATCCAATTTCATTTCATTTGTGACTCTGTGCACATGTAGAATTTGCTAATAAATGTTAAATAATGTTGCTGGCTACAAGTTACAAGTAGTCGAGTATGTAGTATGTAGTAATAGCTGTGAGGTATTTTTTCATTATTTTTGCGGGAAATCTGTGCTACTTTTCTTTTAGTTAATGGTTTTTTTGACAATGGGGACATGAAATTTTGCCCCTTAATGTTTCCGTGCAGACCCGGAATGAAAAATTTTCCTTCAGACTAATTGCGTAATAAAAAAAGTTTTCTCTCTTTATTTGCAATTTTTTGGGGTTTTCTTCCATTTCTCACTCGCTGACTTATGGTACGATCTAGGTGAAAATTTGTGTATGTATACATATGTCTGGAATTCCAATTTGTAGATTCATTTATAACAGTTTAGCAGAGAAAAATATTGAACAGCTTTACGATGAAGGCGCATAAAGTTGTTCTTTTATACTACTTGTTCCTTTCTCTCCAACGTGGTGAAAGGTCTTAACGCCAAATGCTTAATGTTAGTTCAAGCTTTACCACCACCACTTTGGAATTGAACTCCAAGTAAAAAATCTAATATCGAGAAGCTCAAGCTTCCCTTGCGATTTATTTTTTTTACCATGTTTCAAAAGAGGGAGAGGGAGGAATATTAGAAAGCTCAGTGAAAGATTGAGAATGTAACTAAAAAACGTCGGCTATCTCTCTCTTTCTCCCTCCCTATTGAAACTCTCTACTAAACTCAGGATGTAACTTGCTTCCAATTTCTATTGTGTTTTAAAGGTATTTAAGTTGAAGATGAATGAGAAAGAGGAGAGTGAAAATGGTTCTCCTCGTTATACATATTATATCATGCATATGTTTATTACATATGTTTTCAAAATTTATATTGAAATCTCTCTCTGGTTCTCTAAAATGGAATTTCCAATGAAAGGAGATGGACGACATTGCATTTCTACAAGAGGGCGTTTATTGTGTCAAGTTTCAATGGGCAAAGTGAATCGTAAATTGTCAAGTTTGTCTGCTGTATAGAATTTTGCACTTCAATATTCTCTCTCACTCTGTCATAGTGTTTTTCTCGAGTTAAAATGCTGAGTAGGAATTCAAATTCTTTATTGGGTGAGCAAGTGAATGTTTGAAACTGTCGTCGTCGTCTTAGCAGTTGGTAGAAAGAAGAAGCGATTGAGATCGAAAGATGCCGTCATTACCTTGAATAGACATACATACATGTGTTCTGAATGTTGAAAATTGTGGAAATGGCAGATTTCGATGTCTACAATTATATATACTGAACGGAAATATTGGATTACCTCTCTATTGGAACAAAATTTATTACACTGCCGCCCCATTAACATTTTATTGGAAATGGTAAACAGTGAATAAATTTTGGCATTTGATATTGAAAGTCGAGAAAACCAGAGACAAACTAACGTGTGGCATGCATTCCTTGATATGCGGGCCTCAAAGAGCGAGTACGCCGATGCGACAGGACTTTCCTGTCTTTCTTAATTTCGTTTAAACACATCATTATAATGTGTAATACGCCAAAGATAGTGGAGAACAATAGAGGGCATTATTATAAAAACAATTGGAAAACAGTAGGGTTTTAGTATAAAAAATTGTAAATGAAGAGAAGGAAACTACTGGGATACAATATTATATTCGTTCTACAAATAAAATAATGCATATACGCATGTTGTGTGAGTGAAAAACATTCACAACGCCAGAGAGACCCCGCGGACTAGAAAAAAGTGCCTTCCATTTTCTTGTTCCATTCCAACTCTAACGCCATTTCCCTATGCGACGTTTGAAATAGACTGGATGAAGAAGCCATCCTCGAGGCATTCACTTGACTGTCATCATAGGATTAGCTTTTTCAATTTCCTCATTCTGCCATTGCATGTCGAGACAAGTTTCTCAAATTCTTTACACCTCAAGAAGTTGGACACTGTTTTATTGATTGTCATCGAAAAACAGTGTTGAAGGCTGGATATTATGGAAGACGCCGACAAACAGAGAGAAAGTCAGACAAGAAAAGTTGGTGTGAAGGATAATATATATCTATATATATGCATGTGTATAAATTCCGTGTTGAAATTTCCAGGCTTCCTTTCTCTTGTTTATATTTCTCTTTCCTTTGTTTCCCGAATTCCATGCCTTCTCTTAATAATCCTGTAATGACTATTCATTACTTGTACGTATATATAATATAATATTCAAGAATGCTATAAAGAGAGTTCCTTAGACAATTGTTATCTTTTCTCCTTTGTTATTGTATTTAATATTCCTCGGAATCATCTATAATAGTGGACAACGACGATAAAGGCAAATGGAAGAAAGTGTTGGGACTCAACCTGTGTAATTAAACGGTAATCGGTGTCTATCTTGGTCATTTTCACCTTTAGTGCAGGAACTTGTTTGTTAGCAATGTTAGGAATGTTTTAGGGAAGGAATTCTTTAAGTTTTACAAGCATTGTTTGCCACCCATATAATAGAATAATGTGAACTCTTCATTGGGGTTATTATTATGGTTTATGGTTGTAATAACTAAAGCCAAAGTCAGAAGCAGAACCATCGAAATAAGTTGCATGTCTAAGATGAAGCTCATCCATATAAACAACATATTATACAGTCTGGACGTATTATATACTGATATTATATTATGAATGCATACAAAATACAAACTTGAAAATAATAATAATACAGTCCGCCCTCTGTATAAAAGAGTCCCCTTTATTTAAAATAGCGTTTTTATAGGGAATAAGGTTCAAACATGGGACATGGTATATCCTTGAAACTCTTTTTCCTCAAAAGTATCTCAAAAGTTGCGGGTAAGGCGGAGTTTGCAGAACCTCTCTTTGGAAATTTAGGAAGGTATAGATTTTTATACAGCTCTTATAGCAAAAATACTCGTATATTGGTGCTTGTATAGTAGGAAGAGTTAATAGGGAAAAATCTCCCGGGAAGATTGTTACATGCATCGATATAAGACTCGTGTAAAAGGGCTCTTATATAGAAAGAGTGAACTGTATTAGTACTATTCGTGCATAAGAAATGAAAAATAGAAAGAAAGAATGAGATTGCAGACAGAATTTCCTTCCATGAAAATAACATGAGTCTGATATGTAGAACTACTCCGGGTTCAGCCACGACAAAGAAAGTGAGAGAGAGAGAGAGAGAGTGAGAAAGAGAAATCAGAAAGCAAGTGAGCTGCGCTGGGAAAATCTATATTACTATGTACGCATGGACTGTGCGTTTAGTATTGAGCTGGGAAAAGTGTGCACAAGCTCCACAAATCTATTGTATATATGGTAAACTTTTAAAGTCGGAGTATTAAGACGTTGAGGATTGCTGAATGTGAGGGAACATTTTGTGTCCACACGGCAAGAATTTATAGCTCGGAAAATATGCGATTTCATGTGCAATACAAACATGTACATATCTACCTTCATGTACATTTACATGGGTGCTGTTTGTTTGTCTGTATGTTGGCATATAGAAAAAACGAACTAGTGTGAACGTATGCTGAAAATACGTGTATCATATTTACGTACTGTAGGTACATGTGGATATGTAAATGTAAGTATTGTATCAGTTGAAACTGTATGACGTACAACAGCATCTTTACTGTTAGAATTTTGAGTAGTTGTTGATTTCATGGTCCTGTGAGCCCGGGGAAATTCTCTATGGCCACTATTTTCAGATTTTTCGATGTAAATTGGCATTGAGCTTCATTGTGGGCAAATAAGCGTGTAAAGTGCTGTTTTAGAATTTTAAAAAAATTTGTGACACATTTTAAGAACCCTTGACTGACCTTCGGATACGTAGTCGAAGTAAATCGTAAGCTTCCTACTGGAATTACCATCACTGGTGTAACATTTGACCATTGTTGGTGATAGGTGGGAAATAGAAAGAGAAAGTAAGATAAGATAAGAGTTCAGAGAATTTTGGATTATTTCAAATCAAAACGTAAAATTTTCTCGTTACGGTTTTGTTACTTTTTGTTAATGTGTGTTTCGCAGACGAATGAGGAACGTCCATATACGAAAGAGATGAATTGCTTTCTCGCGTAGCAAAAGCCTTGCTCAAGAGACAAGAAGTTTAGATAGAAGTTTCTCTTCCTTGTCACATACTGCACAAGGAAGAGAAGGCTGGAGGACGAATGAAAGTGAGAAAATAAAATGGAAAAGTAAAAAGTGAAATTCGGTAAAAAGTTATGAAAGTGATTGCTCTCTTCATTTTAAGTGTCTGGTATATAATGTGCTGACTGCTGGCTCTTCAGAGAATTTCGTGGCGACAAATTCGTGGCTTGCTGTATTTTAAATTTTTACTTTTCACTCATTGTATCGTCCTTTTTTGTCGTGAACCTGTACATTTTTATCCTTGTTCGTATGAATTGAACACTATAATATGTGCTAATTGACCGAGGGTGCCAGGAGACTATTTGGGAAGTATAAACCATTTCTGATGTGGTATTTGAGATAGGGTTGTAAGTGGCATGGGTTGTATGAAACATTGTAACAGTGCGTATGTGCATATGCATAAATGGGATGTGCCGAACATTCAAAAAGCTTCAATCGAAAAGGGGAGGCAACGTTATCGTGTTTGACGAGCATAGAGGCATTTTTATCTTATTTTTTCGGTATTACAGATTGCATAATGTTCCTATAATACGGATTCTGTAGTCGTAGTTTCACATTTTTTATTGTTTACTCGAAGAGTGCATATGTACAGTGTACAGATCATAATGTAAAGACAAGGGGGAACTGCCAACTGAGAATCTCTGCTTCTTCTTATCCTTGTGTGAGACTTTCTATTACGTCTTGTCGAGTGGAAACATTTGGCTCGTTTTTTTTGCCTGCCTATTTCTGTTTGTTAAGAGGAAAATGAGCTATAAAGCAAGAGCTGGAACTTGGTCTTCTTTCCATTCTTTTCGTCGTCCACTTTATCTCTCTTTTTCTCTCTGACCTTTTGTTTTCTTAACGTTTGGCTATACGTTGGTGCGCTAATTCGCACAAATAAAAGCAAATTTACACATGGCAGCTCGTGTGTGAAAGACTGACTACTTGACCTCACTTGCTTGCGACTCTGGCTCTGACTATTATCTTGTTCGTTCCAGAGAGCTTTCGTTCAGCATGCCAGCAAAAGAAAAAAACAGAATGGTTGTATTACATGTATCATGATACTATTCCTTCGATTATAGGTATATGTTTTAATTTGTATTACCCATCCTTACATTGTACGTTTTTTCGCCTACATTTTTATCTCTTTCTTCATCACACATCACATAATACATAATATAATCGTATTCCTTGTGTATTCAAATTCAATTTGGAAAGGAAAATATTTGGGTTGCATCTTCTCCCGCTCCGAACACACATTGGAAATGATATGAGCTGAGGATGTGATATCAGGAAAATAGGCTGGAAAGCGGGCATGCAGAGTCATAATTCAAAGGGACATATCTGTGACAGTAGAAAAGTCGAGTTCTTGGCCCAAGTTCAAAATACTGAGAGTTTTGGTATGATAATGAGCATTCTTGGTTTGGAACCCAGAGACAATAGATTGCAGAATTCATTCAGTATAATGTATGTGGTAATCACCGCAGGGTTATGTGTGTACATTGTAACTATGATTGTACACATACATTTATGCGCGTTTATTTACATCGTACGTGTACTTAGTACTTACTATGGATTATTGTGTGTAACGAGTCATATAGAATGTGTAGACGAAGAAGAGTAGTATTTAGAAAAGTATAATAATATACGCCATGTTTATAGCCTTATATATTCTCGCGCACATATCAGCATTAGTGCTCCATCCAATCTTTCAATCTTTGTTATAAAATTTTAAACTATGGCAGCAATTGGTCCATGTTTCTGTATTTGACTTTATTGTATTTATTATTTTGACAGGTTTCGGATTCGTTACGTTCCAGAATGAAGATGTAGTTGATAAAGTCTGTGAGATACATTTCCACGAAATCAACAACAAAATGGTAACTCGATTTTTTTATTTCGTTTGACTAATTTCCTTATATGTTAGATAGTTTATGATTCCTATCCATCCAGGGTTTCTTAGATTCTGAGATATTCGTATCTAAAGTTTCCC
>JAQIVE010005888.1:0-12226 GCA_034698285.1 Sminthurinus bimaculatus | reverse complement strand
AATGCTATTTGAACGGTCAACTTTGGTGACCGTGAGCCACCTCTAAACATCAACCGATCGGGACGAAATTTTTTGTGCGATTAAAGGGAACTAAAAGGAACAAAATGACGGGGTAGCTGCTTGAAAAATAAAATAAAGTTCATTGGTTGACCAATCTAATACATACATACATACAAAAGGGCAACTATAATAAAAGACAAAATCAAAAAATTCTTGCGTATTCTTTCCCCTTTAATAATATAATATTATTACACAATACATATTTACTTATCCTGCAACCGATAGACAAGGGAGAGAAACTTTGAACAATTGCAAATAAGTAGGTAATAGGGATGTCTACATATGTATGTAGGTAAAAAAGTTGGACCGACTTTCAAAGGGTTGAGAGTATTAAGAGTACACATGGATTTCTCGGTTTTGCGTTTGAAGGAGGATCTCCAAGTGGAGAGGACTGTGATTTTTTGACGAGCATGTATAGGATGGTTCGATTGTTCGATTGTACGATTGATGACGGCGACTGTTGGCTCACATTATCATTATTCGGTGCACAAGACAAAAAAGGGAGGATAGAAAAGCACAGCTATACCCAAACTAGAAGTAGAACGGACTTGGAGAAACGAGGAGGTAAAATCAGAGGATGTATGTATGTATATTATACAGTATTGTGTACAGTTGTTTTTGTTGCTGCTGATGATGATGATGATGCTGCCGCTGTTCTATCCTTCTTGTTTTGTCTCGTTTTTTGCAACTAAACAAAGTTTTTTCTCCTATATTCCATTTAAAGTCCTCAAAGTTGTTCCACGAAAATCTGTTTTCTTCCTCGTATTTTTCTCCAGCCGAAGAAACCCATGGTACATACATATAGAAATTATATAGCCATATATACATACACAGTCAAAGGCATAGTCATGTCACAGCAAGCCAAGACTACGTAGTTAACTTGTGATGTTATCTGTTTTCCTCGTTCCTTTTCTCCCTATTTTTTCTAGAGTTTTCCACTTTTTCTTCTTGTTCCGGATCGGAGACAGGAGACAGCCGTTACGGTCACGTTTTTTCCATTCAAGACGAACATGCAGACAAAGACAAGTAGGAGTAGAAGTACGTGAAGTTGCATATGTACTTATACATACATACACTACACTCATATGTACATACGTACAAAGATTGCATACAGGTGTGTGGGAATGCTGTTGATGTTAAGGACTTTCTCTAGAGAGGAAAAGAAATTGAACTTCATGTTTCGAGGTCAGTAGTCAATACACCGATACAAACAACAAATGATTCTCCTCTTGGTCATTTTATACATGTACAACACAGACTGGCATATACACACACATCAGTTGGTAACATGTCGGAAAAAGGAAACAAATTACAAACAGACCACATCAGTTAGTAGTTGTTAAAGTATTTCTACTTTTCTCCAGTTGCTCGCTGTGAGCCATTTCATTTTTCTCCATGTTGATGGTCCTCTTGTTCAATGTTCATGCTCATGTAAAGTTACAGTTACAATACATGGAATGCTTTAAAAGTGAAAACACATTTGATTTCTCCCACGTTTTGAACTTTAAGTGACCTGAGTGCCGTTTGCTGATGCTATAGCAATTTTCAAATCCTCTCTTTTTCTAAAATTAAAGGCAATACTAATATTCTATAAGAAAATAAGGTTTAAAACATTGCATTACCTGAATGTAGATGCTAAGTGGGCCGCACCTTTCAGTGGGGACAAGGTGTTTCTGTTCCAAATTGAAAAAAAATATTGAAATTATTTCATCACATCATTAACCAGTCATTACAGTATAATTTTATGCTTTAGTTCTCAGTCATTATCATTAGGTTAAAATCGAAAGGCAAAGGTAAAGGTTAAAATAAGTACGGATACATAAAATAGGGTAAAAAAGGAAGAGGGTTGTAAATACTTGCCAAAATCCCACAAAACTACCATTAGCTCTTATTAATTAGCCTAAACAACCCTAGTTTTGAATATTTAACACGGATTTTCAGAAAGTGAGAGTGAAATTATGATTCTGATTTGTATAGATGTCAGTAAAACGTAAGTGAATTGCAATATTCTGAACGAACTGATTCATGGTAAATATTATGTGGAAAAAATGGCAATTATAACTAATCACCGTTTAATATTTAAAATTTAAATACAGTGATCTCGATTGCCCCAAGGAGTAGAAGCCAAAGGAGTGAGAAGCATGGAAAGCAGAGACTGCTAAAGGTGATAATTTGCATTAAGTTGAACACGTACATGATTTTTTCTACACCATCAAGTCATGCATGTATACAGTATACACTATACACGTTTTCCTTTGGTTTTACTTTTCGTTTTCAATTTTAGCACCTCGCATGATCTCTGTTCTAATCTCTCAAGTTTAGAGTCAATGCCAAATTAAGTCAATTTCCAAGCATTAGCATGGAAATCCAAGCAAATAAACAGGGCAAAACACACGACGATGCATACTTTAGACTTATCATTAGCGTAAAGTAAAATAAAATATATTCCATTTCATACAATAAACGGGGGAATCACCATAAATAAAGAACAGAGGTATACAGTGTAGGTATACGGGGCATATTGCTTGCTTACATCGTACGAAGGTGTCGTTAATCTTTCGAAAACTCAAGAAGGGGTTCAGGTTGAAAAAAATGGCTTTACTTTACGTTGCAATTGTTATTAGTTTGTTCGAGCTACTATTTACAAGTAAGTAATATTGTATTTGCTTTTCCAACCTCCAAATATGTATAAACCATTATTATAACAATATTGTATCATTTATTTAACTTTTAGATTACTTTCATCTTCGATTGAACTTGGTTTATCCATAGACCAATGAAAGTTAGACAGGCAGTTAGCTTTATACATACATACTCTAGTAGATGTATTATATGCAAGGAACAGAGTCAGAAGTGAGAAGTCCTGATGGTAATTGTTATCTTAATCGTCATCGACATGTGCTAATTGGTTGAGTCATGAATAAAAAACTAGATAGGTACTCTTACTGAGCATTGTAAATTGCGAGGAAAGATGCATCTCGAATATAGATACATACGATACAAGTTGAGTCTAGCCTGTGATTCTAAAAATCTAGAAGTTTCGTCTGTATTACACATTAGTGTAATATATTCCTGTGAACAAATTCACATTACTTGTACACAATGTACACCATTGGAAAATAAATGCTTGATGCTGTTGTTGTTCATGGGAGTAGAATAGGATAGGATCAGATTTAGATTTGCAGTCCAGTCTAGTCCGTCCGTCTGCTTTGAATTGGCTAATACAAGGGTATACGGGCAGACGTATCGTATCGTGAGCATTGGCGTTGGCTTCTCTGCTCAGTTGCATAAGGGATTTTATGAGGATAAACTTGGCTTTCTAAATAGAGAGAAAGTGGCCATCTCACTCTCTCTTTCCCTCTTTCGCTCTCATCCTTTGCTCCTTTCTCTCTCTCTCTCTCCTTTCCTTTTCAATGGTAAGCCTTTGTGTTGTGATTTGCGTTTGTGTCTGTGTTTTTGTTTGTGTCCTAGTTTATACATACATACAATATGGATGCACAAAGAGGAAAGTGGCCGGAGTCAGACAAACACAAGCTTTTTTCCCTAATAGGCTTCTGCAGATTGGAGAATTCGTACAGTATAGAGTAGACGGTAGGCAGTATGTAGACCGTAGAACGTGGAATGGAATGGAGTGGAGTGCAGAGTGGAATCCAAATCGGAATACAGATAAAGTAGTTGAACAGCCGAGGAATATAAAGGCTCAAGTAATATATATTGAATCCGAGGATATTTATCTACACACTGTGGAGTTTTGTGCGATGACGCTCAAACACACACACACACACAGAGGAGTAAGCCAAATTCAGAGCCAATGACAAAGCCCACGCTAAAGCGAGTGGTCGGACAGCTAGACAAAAACAAAGTGCACACTTGCACCCAAAAGTATCCATTCAAGTTTCCCTGGACGCTGGAAAATAAAGACGGGGATGGGGCAAAGAAAAGTAGAGTTGGCCTTATTGGTAATACTTTTGAGTTTCGAGAGTTGGTTGGCAGTTTAGCCAGGAGCAAAGGTTGAATGTTAAATGTTGAATGGAAAAGGCTGGAGGTTGGAGATTGTAGGTTAAGTACTTTTTGAACACTGGGATAAAAGAGTCGAGTGGTGGTGGTCTGGTCGTGGAAAAGACAGAGTCAAGTTCCTTTACATGTAGCTTTTTATACGGAAATATGCACGCTGTACATTGTACATACTACACACAAAAGAATTGGAAAATTGTCCATTAATTTGTGCGGCCCAAACATTCAACGTTATGTCATGTAATGCAAATAAAATTGTCAATGCAAGGTTTAAAAATTGTTGTCTTTTGTCCATAACTACACGCATGTAAGTGTTTTCTTCAATCCACTTCATTGTTACTGCATGAATTTTTTATATGGAAGACAGGTGACGTAGTGCATGGCCATTTTCTATAACCCTGTCCTTCAGCTTCATGTATTAGCAGTGACCGTAGGTACCTCCAAATTTTGTACGACAAAATCTACAATGTACCATTTTTCCTATATATTTTATGTTTTTAAAATATTGCACTGCGGCGCAATGAAAAATCAGAGAATGTTAACTCATGTAGTGTTTGAGTGTTTTCTAGAGATTTGAAATGTTTATTAAGTTGTACGTGATACTTTTGTTTGCAAATTAGGAATTCAGGAGCAAACAAACAAGAAGAGTTGCACTGAAGTAAAGGGAAGAGAATGCCCAAGATGAAGAAGCAAACCAAAAAGAGGCGAAAGATGAACAAAAACAACAAGGGATGAAACTTTCTCTTTGCTCCCTTCTTTTCCCTCGGAAATTCAGTTAGGAAACTCCCAGTTGGAAACTTTTAAGGGATTGAGAGGCATTCCTGCCCCATTATTTACAGTAGTTTTATATGATATACATACATATACATAGTATGCATGCTATATTACATGATGTAGTAGGATTTTCATACTTTTCAGTTATAGCTATGCAGCAAAATACATACTTAATGTATACAGCAACTTTTGTCCTATATTTATTTGTAGATATTTATGTACATACATAAACACAAGAGTCTCCTGGGGTGTTACCCCTTTTATCCAAAATTCTCATAATTTTCATAGCAAACATTATTTGGCTCGATCTACGTATTATATAGAGTCAGCAGAAGTAAAGACTTCAAACTAAATTTACTTGTACCTTTTAAACTCTCCAAGCAAAATCACTGGTCAAAACAAAATGCAAATATAGACATTTTATTTAAATTCTTTGATATTACGAATGTTACAATATTACACGCCAAAGGCAGCTCAATTATGATGGCTGTATTGAGCTTAAACTAAAGCCGAAAGCCTTAACAATACGGTAAAAGTTGATTGCGACGTATGGACGAAAAAAGTTGCGGCTAAATAGTGTAATGGGGAGTGAAAAAGCTTAAATGTTTGACTCTTTGACAAGCCAAAAGTTTAAATTTTAAATTCAGTGACGGAGATATGCATCTCACCGACGTCTCTCTCGACTCCCCTCATCCCCACTCTTCGTCTGTTCCTGAAACGTTCAAGATGTCAAGACACGGCATTGTTTTTGTTTCTTGATAGTCGCATGAGTATGTACGTTGTACGTACTGTATGTATAATGTATATACATATCTTACAATACAAAATGTACATATTTATACATATTACGAACATAAATATTTTATAAGTTGACTACGCAAGGAATAGCCTACGAAATTTCGTGGAATTTTATAGTTTGTGCAGACATAATAGAGGCTTCATTTCAATGGAGAAAGTCTTGATAAAGTTCATGTGTGTGCATCTGTCAAATAGTCAAGCAAGTGGAGAGGAAAAGGCTTATTGTAAAAAGTTTTCTCTAGCCCGAGATCCTCAGTGTGTAAAAAGTATATGTGTATGTATACTGTACATTGTGTGTCTCCCTATGCGTATTCTTTGTCGTATCGTACCTATCCTCTAGCATTAGAAGGGAGAGCAAGTCACAGTAAGCGCGATTGATACCCTTGCGATCTAACCTACGCTCTTTCCTCTTTCCTAGTTGATTTTACAGTAAGGAGAAAGTCAAAAAGAAAGGGAACAGAGATAGAGGCAAGTGTGTATGTATGTATGAATGTATATGTAAAAAGAGTTTACTATCCTTCTCATCCCTTTCTGCGTCATAGAGTTTGTACATATGTACAAGATGATATTCTCACGCCGTTTCTTTTTCCTTGTCGAATTTTCTATATCCAGTTATAACTATCGTCAAGATTTAAAAGCTTCCCTATTATTACAGATTACATTGTGTACACACTATAGATGTATTCTCGTATAACTGCTTCTACTACTATTATTATTATTATCACGTCTAGAAAAAGATACTTTACAAGTGGGAAAATTTTCTCTTGAAATGTCGCTTTATCACAATTACACTCTCATATAGTCATTCTCCCTTGACTCAAAATTGTTCAGAGTTCAATTTTCAACCTTCCATTATATGTATAAGATCCGTACTTTCCTTTGGACTTGGTCTTTTCACGACGAATTATGTATGTATGTATGTATGTATGTGAATCGTGGCGGAAATTCGACTGTTTCTCCACTCTTGTTTTATCTGTAGTCGCCTCTAACGCCGAATCAAGTCGGGATTTTTCTGTGTTTTTTTTCATCCCCCTTCATTACTCTCATCCTCCTTTTCCCTCAATTTCACTTTCTCGCTTCTTCCACTCCTCCTCCTCATCCTCCTCTCGTTCTGTCTAATTTGAAGGACCTGCTTCTGAACACGATCAAGTGTCTCTTCTATAAAGTATGTTTTCTTGTTCATTCAGATAGAGGCACACACAACTGTTTGTATGTATGTATGTATGTATGTATATAGTAGTAAGTTTTCCTCGATTCTGTGGATCTACGACCAAAATGACGGCAGAATACTGAATACTGAACCAAACTGAGCCGAAACCCAAATCAACTTAAAAACGTGTTCTTTCTACACATAACTATACACACCAAAATTATTAAACGTGGGACGAGAGAGGTGGAGAGCTGTGTAAAATGTTGACGAAACGGTTACATACATATTCTAGATTGTAGAGTAATATGTATTATGCAACCATAATATATGTACATATTATACCAATGTAAATATGTACGTACAATGACTATTATTTTAGTTGAGCTGGTTATGTTCGTTGAGAAAAAGTTGGTGGTGATGCACATGCTCACATTGTAATATCAACATATCAACATGGCATATAAATCTCCCATCTGCTCGTCTCGGCTCTGGTCTGCCGCCCCGGTTTGTGGGCCTTGCGACTCTTATTGCTTCTGTGTTCTTTCCGTTTTAGAATATATCTAGACTCGTCATAGTCGTAGTTGTAGTCGCATTACGTATTCCTACTCTGCATATGCATTATTCTCGTTAGGCTGGATTCATTCTTTGCATTCATTCCACCGTCACTTTACTTTCATCTGGCTGCAAGTCCAAGTCCAAGTTCTAGTAACTTCAACTTCATTTCCAACTCCAACTCGTGCTGCGACTCCAACTAGGACTAGGACTCCAGCTCTGGATTCCACTCCAGCCTAAACTCTAAATTCAAAATTGTCTGGGCCTCCTCGCCGATGCCTTCCATGAATATCCATATCTGCATGATGCTCTACATGGAGGAACCGACCGAACAACGTCAAGTCGACGGGGCAGCCAGCGAGCAAGATTCTCGTAATATATGCATTGTGTAAATTTTGCCACATAATTAAATTTTGAGTCATTTTATAAAGTTAGGTAGCGGAGACAAGGCATCACACACACCAGAGCCAGAGAACCAGCCCGAGAACTGGAGTCGGGACAACTGCCGAGAAAAAGACAGAGACAGAGACAAGATGAAGAAGAAGAAGAAGAACAGAAGGAAAATTCGAATTCGAGTTTGGCCAGCAGCACAATCCAATTGGTTGGTACTGTCATTGGCATTTGCAGTGACAGTGCTTGTGTGACAGTGACAGTGGATATTATATAAATGTTGTCTCTTCATTACTTTCTCACTTTTTCCAAGTTAGACTTTAAACCCGAGGAAACGAAGAGGGAAACAGTCAGATAAAAGAGAGATTGATTTGACAGGAAATAGAAATGACAGAAATTATGTCTACCGACAGCTGAAAAGTGCAAAGTGCATCTGTTTGTGTACTTTGCCATTTTAAATAATTAAAATGTTTGCTTCATTTCTCATTTCTGGAGATTTTTACTCATGTATTACCTACAGTATTGCAATTTCAAAGTTTAGCAAGTAAAACCACGGAATTAATTTCAAAATGATGAGGCTTTCTTTTCAAAACCACCACATCAATTCTTGGCCCAATGTTAAGCTTCTAGTTTAATATTAGTGATAACTCTATTGCTGCACAGTTGACACATGTATACATACATGTGTGTATGTGCTGTGTGCATAGGCCAAACCGTGGTGAAAACAAAAAAGAGCCAACTAATCGGGAGAAAGAGCCGGCAAGAGGGAAAAGGGTGGAGTTTTTTGTCATTTCATTTGCTATTTTATAAAACAGCATAATTAATCAAGCTCATTGGCGGCGGCAGCACACCGAATAAAACCGAAACCGAGGAGGAAGCGGGGGAAGCTATCATTTTTCAAGCAAAGGATAGAGTACGGAAGCATATACCTTATTTGTACATGTATATATGCACCCATGGAAAAATATAGAGAAAATGCAATATTGAGGTGTAATACACAAACATTCGTCGAAGCATGTCATCATGGGTTATGCTTGTGTTATAAATTATGGGTTTACAAGCCAAGCCACCGTGTTTTTCACTTGTTCTGTCCCTATTTCTTTCACGTTCTGCTCCTCTCTCTCTTTTCCTTCTTGTCTCATTGTAACACTTTCCGGCCCCTTTGTTTGCCCTTGCTTGTACAAAACCCCAAACCAAACGGAACCACACCAACACCAACAAAAGGGAACGGATCCGGGACGAGAGAGAGATGCACAAACAGAAGAAGAAGAAGAAGAAGAAAACGTATCAGAGATGGAGAAAGGCAAGGCATGGCAAAGTAACCACACAGACTTTCCCTAACTTTCTTTTCTCTCGTACATACATATGTAGTTGGATGCGGAACAGAGAAGTTGAGGCCCAACTCTCAACCAAACTCGAGTAAACTTGCACTCATTTCATTGCTCAACTCTTAGTCAGTCCAAGTCCACGTCCAACTTGAGGGAAGAACAGGAGCAGCATACACAAGTGACAAAAGTAGTGCGGATGCTAGATTGAGGATTGTATAATACAATGTACAATGTACGTATTTTAGTTGGCTAGACGAAAAGACGAAAAAAGAAACCGTCCGTCCGTCCCTTCGATTCTTGCAGAAGAACGAGAGATAATACGAGTGTCGTCGAAGAGATATCAATAAGTATATTGGATATGGATGATATGTATGTAGATTGTAGATATATATTATAGAATATGATGTGATATGGTGCGACACATAGAACTTAATACATGATAATGTAATTTAATATCGAAAAGCATCGGCGACCATCGGCAAGATGAGCCAAGTCTTTGTAAAAGTTTTGCTTTTCTTCTTGTTAGATACATAGATGTTAGGGCTAGTTAGTATAGTTGTTAGAAAATAGAAGTTAGTGGACTGAAATGATAGAAAGAGTGACAAATACAGAGAATTTCGGGGGGTGCATACCGAGCCTAGTTTGGTGACTTCCATGGATCCTCGCCTTGTCCATTCCATACTGCGTTTCCGAGTGATTTCCGCATTGCTCAGTCGGCGAGCGGCTTGCGTATCCTGACTGGCCCGTCTCATTTTGAACGTTGAAAGGTTTGACGGCGGTTAATTGATCACAATTTTTATTATTACTATTAAAGTTCATCGTACAGCAAATCATAATTTATTCTTGAAATTTTAGTACTGGACGCCGCTTGTCTTTTTTAAAGCCACCGTTGACCGGCGTGAGTTTGCAAGATGGGCTCATTGTCGTTTTCATTATAAACGCAACCATAAACGTACAGTACAACATCAAAATATTTTACATTAGCATTTTTTTTTCAAAGCCCAACAGCAAATGCCCTAAAAGACTGATGCGAGGAGCCTCATGGAATCATCTTGGTGACTCAAAAAGTTTATTCAAAGTTTTGTGAGAGTAACTATTGGCAGACTGTGAACTGCATTTAGATGAATGGCCAAAGCAGATTCTTCTCTCGTTGAAAAAATACAGTTTACAATTTTACAATTGACTGGCGTTTCCAAACAAGGCCCAGATGAAAATGTTACCCGACGTCTTTTATTTCCCTGTTTATCCCGGTGGACTGTTTGTTTGTGTCTTTTAAGCTTGCAGGAAGTCTTTGCCCGATACGAACAGGTTTGGCAGGCATACGGAGTTTCTCCAGTATGAACTCGACTGTGTTGAGCAAGTGTATCACTGCCGACACAAGAGTATGGACAAAAGGAGCATTTAAATGGTTTTTCCCCACGATGAGCCATTTTGTGATTAGTAAAGGACTTTTTCCACTTTGTTTTATAACCGCAATTTGCAAAGGGGCAAACAAAGGGCCGCTCATTTGAATGAACCCTCAAGTGGCCTTTTAAATTCGTTTTTAGTTTACTAGAAAACTGACAGCCTGGTTCAGGGCACTTAAACTGCTTCACGGTAGAATGAACCGATACACAATGTAAGGTGATGCTACCTTTTTGTTTGGCTCGATAGGGACAGAGCTCACATTTAAACTCCTTGAGATCAGAATGAGTTGTCAAATGTCGGCCGAGGTTTGCTTTAATTCCAGTTTTGTATTGGCAGATGGAGCATTTGAACTTTAACAAAGTTTCGTTGTTCTTATTATGGACAAGTTGATGTTCTTTTAAATTGCATTTGATTGCAAAAGCAGCCTCACAATTTGGATGTTGGCATTTGTACGGCTTTTCTCGCGTGTGGACTCGAATATGCTCTATGAGAACGGCTTTGTGATTGGTTGTGTAGTCGCAGAAATTGCAGTCAAAATTCTTTGTTGATGGTTTGAGCTTCTTTTTTTTGGCTTCAAATTTATCGACAGAGTCTGATTTCGGTGTGTGTTTTAGTTTTGTATCCATACTCAAAAACTGCATAATTTACAATGTTATGATACCGTGTCAGTCAATAGCTTTTATCTGGGGTGATAATTCTCGGCTGGACAACAACTATTTCCGTCAAACGTCCGTGAGATTTCTTTCCATGGAGGCAAAGACACAAGTAAATTCTCCGTTGCACTGTAATGAGCCGTAATGGAAAAGGAATGTTGAAACAAAAGGGTTCAATGTTTTGTAAGGTTAACAAGTTTTAACCGTTCTTCAAAATGACTTTCTAATTGCTTTAAAATGGTCCATTAGACCTGAATCCATTATTCATAATGATGTATGCATTCCCTTGTTTGAGCAAAATGTTACACATTACTTATCTCCATGAATTCTATCAAAGCAAATGTGGATTCACCCTTTAAATGTGTAAAGTGAGTTGACTCATTGTGAAGGGAATATTACTCAGAAAAGGAAATGCGACAAAAGGATTAAATGGTGCAAAAGCTTTGTCCTGCTTTAAAATCGTTCATAGACTTTCCTTTTACGAGTTTGAATGAGCTTCAAAAAAGCTACTGCTAGATGTCGCGGTGTCCGAAAATCAAGTAAACGTAATCGTTAACCTCTTAGCGACAGGTGATTTCTTCGACCATAGCAACGGAGCTGTAGGCATCAAAAAACCCCCGTAGCAACGGATTTCGACTTTGCAGAGTCATTTTCTATGAAAAACTGTTGTGTTAACAGTTTACTTTTGGAGTAAAAGGCTTGAATTATTAAAGTTATCCGTTTTGACGAATGGACAGACAAAAATCCGACTTCTTCTCTCACCTGAATAAATTTGGCACGTTGAAATATGCTTAATTGTTTATAAGAATAAAAACATGCGTACCTAACAACGACTGAATAATTTAGAATAAGACGACCTTAAATTTTCTTCCTTTGTCAGGACTGCTTCAAAAGTCATCTGCGGCAAACATGCAAAACTAAACGACCAATCGAAGTCTAAACACAAAAATGTGAAAACCTGCATCAAGAACAAGATTCAAATCGAATTGCTTTAAAATCAGTCAGTAGATGATCATCAATTGTGACAATGAGACGGATGGTTCTTGAAAGGCTTTGACGCCGCTTGTGAGAAAGACTTACTAAAAGAGTTCTTTGAAAGG
>JAQIVE010005887.1:0-12230 GCA_034698285.1 Sminthurinus bimaculatus | reverse complement strand
ACAATCTTACGGAATTTCGGTAGACATGCTTTATTCATACATCTATGTTTATGCACTCCTAACTGATAACAAATCTGCTTGATTTTCAATCGAGTCCGTTTGAGATATTGGACAAAAACAAGAATTGTTTTATGCAAAGATAACTTTGTACAGGGTCAATTGAAAAAAATAACCAATTTTTTCAAAAGCAACCGATTTATTTATTGAATAAATTGATGCTACATTTAATTAAGAAGGGTCCAGCGGTTAGCTTACAAATTGCGTTGAGGAATTGGAATTGAATTGGCGTTTGAGATTTTTTAAAAATTAAAAACTCACAAAATCAATCGATCGACCTTTGTGTTATTGAGTAGAGTTCTCTACAAAATTATGACTTTTACCGGTAAATACGCCCAGTAATATCTTTGCTTGGGACTCAGTAACGGGGTTCATATATACCAGGATCACGGGAGTTTGAAGATTCCGTATAAAACCCACCGAATGCTTAAACTAATTGCTCGCTCAGCTACAGGATGCACAAAAATTTGATTGCTTTCCCTTTTACCCTATACATACATACATGGATAAATACTATTATGTGCGGGTGATAAGATAGATAAAGGTCAATCGCAGTTAGTTACTATTGAGTTTTTGCTTCCACTTAACAATTATGAAAATGTTTGGATTTTACATTGGAAAACATTTTACATTACGATATTTAGATGATGGATATACAAAAAGGTATGTACCGTAAATGCTCGAATTGTGGGACAGTTTTATACAATTTTTTACATCAAATTCGGTGTCTTACAACACAAAGCTGTTGCTGTTTTTACGGTGCATTTATGTAGAAAAGGTAATATCTCTTGCGTCTATTTACAAAAGATATGAAAATAGTTTTGTGTTTTGCTGTCGAAGTATTTATAAAAGGATACAAGATACAATGCACAATACTTAATACTTATAAAATACGACATAAACATAAATAGATTATACATAATGATGTTGATAAAAGTTGATAAACTTGCTAAAAAAATGAAAGAGAGAACCACGAGAATTGTTTTGCTACATGCATTTCTTCTGATTAAATGAAAATACTGATAGGAATGGAGACTGAAGTTAAACGCCAACTCTTACGTTTACAATTGTGTACATACTTATACAATACATTTTATAATGGAGATGAAGGCGGTCGCTATCTGAAGCTATCTTACATTCGTGGTTTTGGTGGGACTGGCGTTGAGCTGTTGAGCTGAAGCTTATGAACAAACATATCTTCTCAATTTGAATGAAGTGAAGTACAATAACAAGTCCAGAGTATCATGTAATACTTGCTATGCGTTGTTTACACTGATTTGATGTTTTTGTATTGGCATTTTGATATCCCAATTCAACGTCAACTAACTTACCTACATAGTATGTAATATGTAGCAGTATAATATGAACAATGTGCAGGTATATTAGAGGCAAGGCTCATTATGAGAGAGCTAGAGATAGTAAATAGTGAGATACAATTATTTTGTCCAAGTTAGTTCCACTGTGGATATTCTGTCATGTGATGTGATGTGATGTCAAGTCATTCAGTCCACACGGATCTTACACTATGAGAAAATCACGTTGTTTCCTTGCTTTCACCGTTTCCCCGTCAAAGAGCCACTCACCGCCTTCATCTTTTCTCATTCTCATCAGCAACTTCATCCAGTTTTTCTAGTATTTCTTATCTCGGGTTTTTTTATTCGTCATCGTGAGGAATTGGTGGCTTACGGAGAATAATAGTGAAAATAAAAAAGTTATTAGTTCAAGTATTATTATTAGTAGACATCCACGTAGTAAGAAGCAAACAACTAAAAATAAATACATGTCTAATCTCTACTATACGATAAATTGACAGGTGTCTGCCTGCCTATTTTAATTTTTATGTAGTGTGTCTTGTGCATTGTACATCTTAGCGCTGGCGTTGAGTTTCCTTCCATTCAAATCAGCAAGTAGTTCTTTTGTTTTCTTTGAGTATTCTTCTTTTCTCTCTTTGTCATAATTTGATATTTGGACTGTTGACAAACAAGGTCAAGATCCCTTGTCTAACTGTCACAGAATTGTTCTGTTGAAGAAGACTCAAGGTTCAATGAATCAACCAAGTTTGAGGAAGTCGATACAGACGTTCCCCGAAGGCTTCCGAAACTTTTCATCTGACATCAAACTCACGGGAGTTGCAAGAATCAAATTTCTTCGGAGTGAAGTAAGAACTACAAATTCTCCATCCTTTCATTTCTTACTTGTTAAAAATTTTAAGAGTTATACCAAGTTATTAATTTATTTCTCGTTGTTATATTGTCTTGTTAAACTTAGTGGGAGTCTCTTGATTTCAGCGACTCTTCAGTCGTTTCAATTCCGTATTTATTTTACCGCGCGGTATTCTGCTCCTACTTTCTCGTGTTCCTGTGTCTGTCCATTATCAACTATGAGCAGCCCGGCTATTGGATCCTCTTGGCAACGAATTGGAGTTTTCTCACTCAAACTGCCTATGCAACCCTAAATTTCCTCAATGTATTTATATTCTGGACTCGTCAAAAGTCTCGCTGCGGATTTTTTCCACTGGGCAAGAAGAATACTCAAAGCTGTCTACAGCCACCGTTCTATCATGTGAATATCAATGCGTTCGAGTCCACCGTTTGGTTCCTCCTTAATTTGGCTTATTCAATTGTCCAGTTCATCAGTATAACTTACTGGCTCTTTGTGTACAATGCCGCGGACTCTGAGGCACAAGCCGCAAATTACGTTGGTTGGTCGCTGACAGTTCATGGCATTAATGCCGTTCTTCTCATTATCGATGCCTTCATTGTCGCAGCTCCAATCAATGTGACTCACTTTATCTACCCTGTCTTCATGAACGGCGTTTATTTACTCTTCACGTAAGGCCTATTTGCTTAGCTCGGTTGTTTTCCTAGGCAAACAAATTCTTGTTCAAAAACTTGTCGATTGTTACAAACTAAAAAATATTTATTATTCAACAATTTATTTTAAATTGCATTTTTTTCAATTTTTTTTAGAGGACTGTATGAAGTGGCAGGGGGTGACTATGCCCATGCTGATGAAGGACGCAACTACATTTACCCAATTTTGAATTGGAGAGAATCCCCTGAAATGGCGGCAGTCACCTGTGTAATTGCAACAACAACAGTCACCCTATTTCATTTCATGTTTTGGCTCCTGCATATTGTGAGAATTCATCTCGCGGAGAACTTTCGCCCTGGCTCGAGGAAAAGAGTTACGTTTGAAGATTATGAAAACTCCGATTATGAGAATGAAAACAAGCCTTTGCTGGATAAACCACGGGCTTCGTGTTAAAAATATACTTATGATAGAATACACTGTACTTACTATTTTATTGTTTCCCATGTTGATATTAATGCTATTGCCAAATGTGATGGTATTCACGACTGTTCCAACCAAAAAACCAATGGAATAATAAGGAATAGCGCATACAAAGTAGATAAACAAGAATAGTGTAATTTAATGATTGTTATATTTTATACATTTGAATTTTATCGCCTGTTGAATTTTTTACAGTACACAACAAAAAAAACGCAGTATATACTTTATACACCCCAATGTCCTATAGAAATTAAGCATCTACACAATTATTGACATGTAACGATTTTTAATGATTTAATAAATATTGATCTCGCTATGCTGAAGATCATGTATACATAATATATCAATAGTTACACTGACTCCAATTTTTTTGAAGGCGATCAAGTAAAATGTAAAATGGGTCGGAGTAACAATTTTTTTGCTACCTGTCTTCATATGGTGAAAAAGGTTTTCAATGTTTAAATCATTTCTTTCACAGTCTTAAAAAATATATCCCGTCGAGGTTAGTCAACAGCAATCGTTGAACGACTTTCAAAATCTTCAAAATGCTTTACGTACATCTTTACTAAAGTGAAAGAAGAACCAACACTGAATGTTTTCGTTTATGAAGAAAGTCGAAGGGACTTACGGAGAATGATAACACATTTACTCGGTACATTCCTTTTCCATCTTTTTCCACCTTTTAGCAGTTGCAACTAAAAGCACCCTCTGTCATGGACGCTTGAAAGGAAATGAAAGCCAATGATGCTTCAGTCGCACTTACGATGTACGCTCTGACTACATAAAAATCTGAAACGTTTTTACCAGCTTTATGCTAAAACAGACAACGAAAGCAACGAGAAAGTGTGCAGTTTTTCCACAGGTGACAGTATTATGTTCGATTGAGAAAAACCAAATAGACTTTTCAATAAGAATACTTTTCATTTTAATTTCGACATTACTAGTTTTTGTCGCTACAAAATACTGCACTCGAATTTTTGTCACTATTTTAATAATGTGGCCTCCACAATTAATTGACCTATAACATAATTGCAACAACGTAATCGTAGTCAACGTAGTCATGCAAAATGGACCATAATATAATATTATAGTGGCCACCCATGTAGCAATGTCTTTACACATTGCCTGTTGTGAGTTGGGAGGTGTGAATGGAATCAGAGGCAAATGAACTTTTATCAGGTGAAACTGAGGTTTTCAATTTCATCACCTGTGCATATAATTATGTACCTACCCATATCTAACTCATCCAACGAAAATATGTTATTCAACATGGCAAAAATATATAGGCTATCAAATGATATCGAACGCGGAAGTATTCCAAGATACAAGCTAAGGACTACAGCTATGAATCCATGTTATTTATATATATATTTGAGATAATTCATCCTGTGAGTGACCTAATTTCAGAATAGAACATCAATAGTTACGCTTCTAATGCAGATACTATGATTTGATATTCCATGTAAAATAATGAAAACAAACATAATACCAAATATCGATAGGATATAAATAAATTATAATTTTTTTATTTGATATCTATCTATTTTGCATTTACCTTCGGGACTGTAAATGCGCACTTGAGTACAAAAAGATAGGGCAGTTAAATAAGTTAAACGTAAGTTGAGGAACCGCAATCTTAACGATTTTAGGTCAGTATTTCAGCTGGTTGACAGGATTTGATAATATCATAGAAAATTGTAACACTTCATGTGTATATTCAGTGCTCACTATCGGCATAAAATGACTCATTTTTGGCTCAAGATAAGTCGTTCAGCATTCAATACAATTTGTATTTCTAATAAACTACTTTACCTATGAAGCAACCTCCACTTATTTGGCAACTGGACGTCTCACTGGATACTCGGAGAACTTTATGTGACTGCTGAAGACCACTGTGTGCAAACTATATTGAATAGTAAAGGCTACATAAATAGTCAACCTGTGCCTTTGAATTCCGTTTTTATGTGAAATTCTAAGTTCAAATTCAACATGGAGAATTTGGAGAGGAGCAAACTAAAGAGGCATTTAGAGTTTTATAAATACTTTTTCATCGAAAAACTAAAAAGCCCGGCCGTTATTTGGCGTGCAATCTGCAATAAGGTCGAAAATAGCAGCGATGCCTCCAGTTCAACGTCCTTTTATTGTGATGAGGTATAAGTAAAGATTTAAAACTGTTTGAATTTTTTATGCAAAAACACAAGTATTGAACTTTTGAATGTAACCAAATATTTTTTTACAAATTTTACTTAGAATGACGCCCACGTCGCCGACTTGATTTATAACTACATAATTTCAAATCAGTGTCCCGTTTCGAGTATGCAGGAATTTTTTCAACTAATTAGTGAAGCCAGTGGTGACAAGAACAAAACGTTGATAAACATTATGAGCATGGACCCAGAAACGGTGTCCATTGGACAGTTGAACTGGGAGAAAGTCGTTTTGGACTTGTTCGATGACTTGACAGTTCGTGTTGATTTTGAGGAACTTTCAAGGGTTCTGGTAGCCAAGAAGATAATTTATGGACTTGAACAGGATTGGATACGAGCTGAATTTCCGGAAAATGTGGATAGGATGGCTCAAGTTATTTGTTTGGTTGCACAAAGGTACGAGTTGAAGAAAATAGCTAATATTTTTCTTAAATAAGGTATAATATCTATACATAGGTATCCCTCTTATTGTGCATCTTTTTCAGTAATAACTGTAAATGTGATTTTGCTGCTTTGCCAAGTATGTTTGCCAACTACATCTTGTTTTTTTGAATAAATTAATAATGTAATATTTTCGTCATGTTTTTATTGTATGTTTTGTACTTGCTTATAGGTACTCTGATTTGAACAGCCTACAGACTCTTCTTAGGAACTTGAGACCAAAGTATTTGACAATTGCGAAAAAATGTAAAACATCAAATTTAGAAGTATTGAATGTTTTTCAGACCATATGAAGCATTATTTGTTGTGCCGAAATCTATTGTTACAAAATGAATTTTTGTATTGCATTTTGCCGTTTCTCATTTTTGTTGGTTTATTTTAGTCTCTCCCTTGAGTTTGGACGAATTCGAGTGGATAGAGATTCATCGTGATTTTTTTATACATCATGCTCAAAATATATGTCAAGTTGCCGCGTGCTTAAAGTTAAAAAATGTTTTGACTGCAACCGATTTAATGCGTCTGGTAATTTATTATTTATTTAATACGTTTAGTGAGTTCTAAAATATGCTAAAAAAATCCATCTTGCTTACTTAACTCTTATCTATATGTGTGTTGATTGACTAAATCTAGGAAAAGCTGAGGTTTGCCGACATTAAGATTCAATCCAAGTTCCTCCTCAATACGCTCCAAAGGAAAAATGGGGAAGTTCGTCTTCCACTTATTAATGCCTGCAAAATTACTGAAGGAAACCAAAATCTTGTGCCTATTTTGAAATTTCAACCCTACGAAATTGTGATTCCTCATAATGCCTTCCAATTACTGCAGTTCAATTGGTCTCAGCTACTGGCTAAGGTCAGTTACGATCGAGTGTCCATTTATTTAGTATCCAGAGACTTTATCAAGTACAAAGAGCACTTACAATGTTCGACGATGGCTACCAACGAGGAGAAAATGCAGTTTGTGCTGAGTTTAGTTGTCACTCGGTAAACCATGTTTCAATTTATACAGTCATAAATTGTTTTTGTAACAATCGAATGCCTTATCATGTACAATGTAAACATAATTTTTGGTCTAGAGAGGACTTTTATGACGCCTTTTTTCACATAATGAGTCTCTCTGGACGTCGGCAACTATTTAGAAATTGTTATCCCATGTCCTTCGAAGAGAAGAAAATAATTCTAGAAGTGCAGGACTTTCTGGCCCAGGAGATCAAGCATACAAGTGAAGTTTGCGATGAACTACTAAAAATCGGAGTGTTGACTTTTTCAGATGTTGAATATATCGTAAAAAGAATAAAACTTTAATTTATGTATCAGTTTTGTGTAACATGTTTGAGGCTTAATTAATTATCAGGTTAAACATCTTTTGGGATACTCCGTATTTCTGTAACGCTTCTGTAGGGTAATTAACTATATTCATGCATTTTTGTAAAACTTTTTAAATAACAGCAAAAAATGCCCTCAACCCTCACAAAGAATCTGGCAATGCTCACCCTCGTAAAGATAAAGTCGAGTCAAGGGACCACGTTGAAACTGCTGAATATTTTGTGGAAAACTCGAAACAGAAACTGTGCCGAAATCCTTGCCGTGGATTTTAGCGATTTCCAAATGACGATTGAGGAATGGCACAAATTGAAATCGAATTGGACGGAGATCGTCAAAGTTGTAAATTTTGAACACGTTTCCTCCACTGTGTTAAACACAGGAGTGATTTCCGAAAAGGAACACGACTGGATTGAAAGATCACCAAAGAACCGGCATAGAATGCGAAAGCTTTTAAGGATTTTACCAAACAAGTACGTATATACAGAACAGGAATTAAATCATTCGCAATAAATATTACAATGAATTTATGCGTATTAGCTATCGCAAATAATGTAAAATTGTATGTGCAAAATAAAAAATTGTCATTTTAATCATTTTTAGGAAGCGTGGATTTAAAATTTTACTGCTGGCTATGTCACAGTATGACGAATATTGCCAGTTGCTTCTTAAATGTAATCTGCAAAAAATAATGCAAAATGTAAAATTGAGTTTGTATTGAAGTCACTGTGAAACTCTCTGGACAATAATTACATAATACTTGATGCTATTTGATCTTTAAAATATATTTCTTGCTACGGCAGGCCAACCCATGGAGTTGCGGCAGCTTCGACGACTCCAGGACAATATCGAATTTCTAACGGAGAACACGAAAAATCTGTTAAAAATTTTGCAAGAATTGCTCTCCAGAGAAATAATTACCACAAATGAAGCACAGCTTATCGTAATATTAAAAGTTTTACCCTATACATCTTGTCTTCCGTGTATGTATGTATGTATACAGGGTGCAAATAATTATAGGAAAGGAAGCATGAAAATTGAACTGCATAACTTTTGATGTTTTTACAGACATTCTATGAAGAACCGATTCAAGAGCTTTATATGCTACTTATGGGGAAGTCTAACGGTTTAGTAAATGATTTGATAGAAGTCTTAGAAGGCACTGAAAATTTGGACGCAGCCACTGTTCTTCATATTGATCCCTTTTCCTTAACTATGAACCAAATGGAGTATCGAGATTACTTGAGAATGTGGTTTGAATTTCTAGAAATCCAATATAAAGAAATACGGGAATATTTCATCTCCTCTGGCATGATTTCCAGCTTGGAAGACTTTTGTATTTGCAATGGACGGACGAATGAGGACCAAATGAGAATGCTTCTACAATTAGTACCGTACAGGTAAACAACCGTTTATGGTATACAGTAGGCATTTCAGTGTGGTAATATTACATTACTTATTCAGTTCATTCCCTAGTGTATTTTTTGCACCAGCACAAAGGTTTTCTATTCAAACAATTTCTTTTGATTTTTTGCCATAAAAGTTATGAAATGGTTTTCTGTTATACTTTCAAATGTCCTTTTATTTTTAGACAAGGGGCCTTCAATGCACTGGTGGAAGTCATGACTTAGCGGGCGATTTATTTGCATCTTTTCTACACATAAATATAATCTTTCTCGTTTTTTACGTACTGAATAAGAATTTAAAGCATAACGCATATTTGTGCATACAGTGGCAAGTTAGTAAATTAAACGACGACAAAATACACGTTTTATACTACATCCCTTGGAAAAAAATCTTGTCAAAAAATTTTATGAAATTTTGACACGAGGTCGGTCCAAAATCTTATCAACTTTTTCAACTTGTAGCGAGATTTAGATGAAATATCTAAAAAATCTCATCAAATTTTCATGAGATTTGATAAGATTTTTTTTAAGGGATTAAAGTTTAATAAACTAAATGGAATGTACATATTGGAGCATTGATTGCTTTTACACCGGGCTTTATTTGATTTTGTGCATGCATATTATTTATACGCCTGAACTACAATTGTTTCCATTGTTTAAAAAAGCATACAGAATAAAATTGTAGTGCATGTAGTGCTTGTTTTGACTTTGAATTTCGTTGGAACCAGAACCAGAAACAATAAGCTAACCGTGCAGATATGCACATTCTTGGTTTTTCTGCACATAATATGCATGTTATTTCATGTATTAATGTATGTATACATTAATACATGAAATAAGCCTGCTTAAAAATCAAGAACCCTTTGCTACACTTGTTACCTTTCTTCTCACTCAATGAAGAGACCATGTGCTTGGTAAAACGTCATAAGGTTTTAGGAGCATGTCATTTAAACTTCGATTCTGACGCATTTAAAATCCTTTCCATATAGTGGGTTGATTAACTTACATGCTTCAATTTAGAAAATATTGGTTCATTCCCGAGTTTTAAAAGTTTGCCAGAACATTAACAGATACAACATGGAATAGAAGTTGTGACGTCAACTCAACAGAACAATACTCGCCATTGACTCTCATCGTGATCACTATACATTAATATTTATTCATAGTGAAAATTAACAATTGCATCGTAAATAAAAGGATGCGTTTATCATTAACTAGAGCTCATGTGTGTTGGAGTATTTAGTTTGCGTCATCCTTAGTTTGCCATGCGTCAACTTTTTGTCACTTTTGTCACTCCTCAAGATTATATGCATATTTAATACGGGCTTTAAATGTTAATCACTATAAGTAAGGAGTAGGAGAAAACTGGAGTAGAAATACTGAACAGATGCCTCTTTAAATGAACACGATTTCAATGTATGGTGCACATGGTAAATGGTAAATGGCTGAAACAAAAGAGCAGTCGTCAAGTATTGTAGAAAAAGGAAGCTCAATAAGTACGGTGCCTAACAAGAGGAACATAAGTACTTGTCGTCATTAATGCATTTATCAATATCCTTTGTAAAAATATTACGTGTGTTCATATGTATGGCGTTTGCTGTAATAATCCTTTGTACGCATTTATGGGCCAAAAAGACTAGTTGGGTAAGTAAATGTGTACATAATCATAAGTAAGTTTCACCTATTGGCAAATGAGAAATGTCATATTTTTATAACACAAAAACATGTACGAAGCATTTAAATGCTTAAAAACATATAACATAACATATCGTCATGTACTTCTTATAGGTCATATTATTGTTGTCAGTAAAACGTTTAACGGTGGAAATCTCAATAAAAATTCCAACAGGGACTGCTAACAAAGGACGGTAAAGAATAATCAAGTAGGAGACACAAGAATGAGGGAGAGTTGCTGCCAAATTACGATGGACGACTTGATGACTCAAAAAGACCTCCTTTATCAAAAGATCAACTTAAACGCTTACATCATACTTATGCGTACTGAAAAGCGCAAGCAAAATCAAGCCAATCTTTATCAATACATGGCTAAACTCAAAAGGATGCAACATTGAATACAAAATCCGATTTGTAATTCTTAGATTTACCTATTGTAATAACTATTCTTATGCTCAAGTTGCCATTGCACTTGCAAATGTACAAATTACAAGTTTTAAATATGATCAAGTGGATTTCATGCATCCGTTCTCGATATACTACTCTTAGTGGTTAAGACAAATGAACTATGAAAAAAGCTTGTATGCAGCCAGTCTCATGCAGCAGAGTTTTTTGTGATGCCAAAAATGTAAAGTGCGTATTTTTTGCTAATGCATGTGTGCATAATAAATCTTTTTCAAGGGAATATAATTTAAAAATGTTTTTCATTTTATTACAGTTTTTTGAAAGTACAAATTTTCGAATGGAACTTATTTAATTACAAATTCATAACAGACCACCTCCGTTCAATGCGTTAGCATTGACCAAACCTACTTGGCTACCCGCACTGCTGACGGCTCCAGCTCCGCCACCGCCATTCAAAGCATTGATATTTGCGAGTCCAACTTGTTGGCCGTAACCGCCAGCTCCTCCTCCGTTCAAAGCGTTAGCGTTTACTAATCCAACTTGTTGTCCGGCCTGGCTGATTGAACTAGCTCCAGCTCCTCCACCGTTCAAAGCATTGGCGTTAAGTGCTCCGACTTGTTGACCATAAGATCCAGCTCCACCGCCGTTCAGAGCGTTGGCATTGGCTAATCCAACTTGTTGTCCTCCGTAACCATCAATACCTTGTCCATATACTCCGCTTGCAGCTGCCGCCCCCGCTCCACCATATCCTCCTCCGTTGCCGTATCCTTTTTATAGTGTAGATAAAAAGACAAATGAAAGAATTTTAGTTTAAAATTTTTTAATTTTTGCTTTGATTTTTTTTTTGTAATTTTTATTTTGTTTTTATTACCGCCAGCTGAAGCAGCTGAAGCGGCACCAGCACCGTAAGCACCGCCGTTACCGCCATATCCATAACCGTTGTTATAACCTTTATTTTTTAAAAAGTTGTTGGATTATGAGATCAAAATGGGTACTTCATTTTTTTATTTAGGAACAGAAATTTTATTTTATTTTTTAATTTACCACCACCAGCAGCAGAGGCCGCAGAAGCGGCTCCAGCACCGTAAGCACCGCCGTTACCGCCATATCCATAACCGTTGTTATAACCTTTATTTTTAAAAAAGTTGTTGGATTATGAGATCAAAAAATGTACTTCATTATTTTATTTAGGAACAGAAATTTTATTTTATTTTTTAATTTACCACCACCAGCAGCAGAGGCTGCAGAAGCGGCACCAGCACCATAAGCACCGCCGTTACCGCCATATCCATAACCGTTGTTATAACCTTTATTTTAAAAAAAGTTGTTGGATTATGAGATCAAAAAGGGTACTTCATTTTTTTATTTAGGAACAGAAATTTTATTTTATTTTTTAATTTACCACCACCAGCAGCAGAGGCCGC
>JAQIVE010005886.1:0-12231 GCA_034698285.1 Sminthurinus bimaculatus | reverse complement strand
ATTTAAGATTTCCTAATACTATATTATATATATATTTAAAAATTTACAGTTGCATTACAAAAGCTTTAAGATATATATGTAGTTTAGTATAATAATTAAGATATAATAATAGCACATTTCTTTTATTCATTTAGAGGTAAGATAATTTTTCAGTACTTAAAAATAAGTTTCATTATAGTAAAAAAAATTACACCTTCCAGTTAATCCAGAGTATTATCAATTTTTAGTAAAGGATAACTATCTTTTTTAGTTATAGCATTAAGACTTCTATAATTAATGATAACCTAATTAAAGCCATTTTTCTTTTTTACAATTAAGATAAAACTTGCCTATAGTGACTTTTAAGGAATCAAAATACCTTTATTAATTAAAATTTTGATTTTATTCTTCACAAAAGCCTTAGAAAACATATAACATCAAATATAGTAAAGCCAAATTAGATTTTAATTACTATTATTAATAAAATGTTGATTATTTAAGTAATACCTAAAGTTATGATCATTTTTAAAAAAATAAAGTGGTTTTTTAAAATGTGAACTTAAATAGTTCCAATTTTTAATATAGATTAGCTTTTAATTTGATATAACATCATTGATGTAAATCTACTTAAACTAAATTTTGGGTTCCTATATCCTTTATTTCATTATTAACCCTATTCTGTTAAAAAAATCAGGCTGATTATCCATCCCCTTCCATCTCTTGTAAAGGAGACTCCATCATAAATGTCGATGCCATCCTAATGGCAATCCACCAATTTCAACTTGAAACTAAAGCTCAATATCTTTATGGTAATACTCTTAACCCTTTTATTAATAACCCGGTTTTATTATAGCACTAGTAACGGGTCCGACTCAATTTTTACACCGAGTTTCAATTGATCAATTACCTACACACCCAATAAGTTGCTCCGTTTGGGTATACCAACTCGGTCTTACTAATCCCAACCCTATACCTCCCATGTAAACCAAAGATGGGATCCCCCTCCCCTCTCTTCTTTTATCTATTTATTCTTATTCAAAAAAACATCAATACCCCTAAGCTTTCTTTTCTTCTTTTTTAAAAAAATACCTTACTCTTTTCTTTATAAAAATCCCCTTATCCAACTAAAACAAAAACAAAAATAAGACCAAATGCCAATTTAAATTTGGATTTAAATTCAAACATTAAGAATGAGGTCGTGAACCGGATAATGCATACATAATATAGTCTATCTAGTGAGCAGTTCTTGAAAGCGAGTAAAAACACCAAAAGAATGACAAGTGATGGGCGTATGTTGCAAATGTGTTTTCAACTTGTTTCACTACTTTTCCATTTAGTTTTTACGAGTTTTTCTCTGTGTACACTGTATGTACATTGTACATACTTTCCTATAATAGATACGTCTAAAATCTACATTCGTCAGTGTACAGACAACGAAAATAAAAAGAACTGAACGAGAAAATAAATAAATGAAAAAAACATATGCACAAATGAAAACACACATGCAAATACATACAGAAGCAGTCGCACTCACACTCGACTGTCATTTACGACTCAATCAACATTTATGAGTGAACATGACCTACGTCGATGTTGCCAATATAAAGTCTTGCAATATAAGCCTGTGTTTATACATTGTGTATACACATATGCTGATTGCTATTTTTTCCATCTTAAATATACAAATAAAGATACTGTTGGAGTATATCTAATATGCACATATAGGGAATAAAGAACCTGTCATAAAACTGAGGAAGCTTTTACGTCTTGGCGTAAAAGAGGTAGGACACACAAGAAACCTGCTGTAACTGTAACCAATACCGCAATAAGAGGAGTTTTATCCTGTCCAAACCTATCCTTGTATTTGCATTGATGAGCTCTCGTCTCAAATTTCGAAATATTGACTACTGTTCACTGTTCAATCTTCCCAGAGTTCAGATGACATGCTATTAACTTTTCGATTAACAGTGAATCTCGTACTGTAATAGACTTTATTTTCAACCTCATTCAAACTCCTTTGGTTTGATGACCAGGAAATTGTTCAGTCTGCTGAGATGTTTGAACCTAAATTTAAGATTTGGTCAGTAACCAACTAAATTAGTTTTATTCAGCACACGACGTATTGAATTCTTGGGCCAAAAACTCAAGCAACATTTTTTACGCGTGAAAACTTTTTAGCAGACCTTGTTGGCGAACAATTGAATATTAGCATATTGTTTTGACCTTTCCTCTCCCACTAATAACTGCAGTATTTTCAATTAGCTTGAAAATAAGTGGATGAAAGGAGAAGTCTGTTCCCTGTTCCCCGTCTCAAAGAAAAAAAGAAATGTTTAAAAGGAACTGAATAATGAATAATGTAGAAAAAATCACTTAGCTCACTTGACTCGAAAATTCGATGGAATTACCCGCCGCTTTTTGTCCTCTCAAATTTCCACGATGCAAAAGGAATTGCTCATATGTATGTACACTGGGCAAAGAGAAGGAGCGCAAAGAAAGGACAAAGTAGTGAAAATGTGAGCAATTCAAGTGGGCAAAATGACTACATACATTCCAATTTCCATTCTCTGTGAAAATAGGTATGTCATTACTCTCTCTCTCCTTCTCTTGGTATTTGGCACTGGCATTGAAAATGTGTGCAAAGTCGCTCCAAAATCTTGAAATCTATCCAGCAAGCCAGCCAAAGAAATGGAAGGCACAGAGATTCTAAAGCAGAAGTAGGGGACTAGACTTCCTCTGCCTTCTCCATTCTTTTCTTTCTACATGTGCAATGTACATCTATCTTCTCTCATAAACTAGCGAGCTGTTCCACAGTCTTACGCTGTATCGTAAAGAACCCGAATCCAAACACCCAAAGAGGACTCCCTCGTAGTGAAGGAACACACACACACTGATACATACATACATGCACTTGCACAGGGGAAGCGAGACTACAATAAAATATCTTTGTATCTATACACACAATCAGCGACGTTTTGGCCGTATAGTTTATTTTCATGGCTTCGCACAGATTAGAATTTAGTCTGGTTAAATCTGTTCAGACTTTGTCTTCCACATTCCCTGTAAAACCAAAAAGGTGTTCAAAAAATATTCCAAAATCCAATGCGAGACAAACGGCACGGCGTTTCTCTCTCCATTTTTCTAGCTCGCTGACTAACAGTCTTAACTATATATATAGAATGTAGAATGAATAAAGAACCAGCAGAGAAACCCTGAACCTGTTACTGTGTCGAAAACGAGGAGTTATTATTATTGCATTGGACGCTCATTTAGTTTCTCGGAGCTTTGGCTTCCCCGTATTTTTGTTCCTTCATAAAGATTTATCCCAATGCTTGTGTTTTTTAGCATGTCAGAGTCATTTCTTGTGCTGGCAGAAAAAAAACATTGGAAACAGAATCAAAACTCCGTTTTCTTAAATTTTAGACTAGAGCGTGAAAAGTTTAGTAATTTTTGGTTTTGAAGAAGTAACTTCCGTTTGGCGAAAAATCGCTCAGTTATGATCCTCATTTTTTGCAAAATAATTTGTAATAATAAGCAATTCGCTACTGTAATAAGCTAATAATTTTCCAACGGTCTGTAGCAAAGTTCAAGCCAATCGAGAACAAATGCATACATGAAGAGCATGAAGAGATGAAACAGGAAGAATTTTTATCTTCTGCAAAAGTAGCTAAAACACACATTATTATCATTGCCATAAGAAAGATACATTAGAAAATCCTGTTGATGTTGATATTCTTTGAGTAAAATAGTGTGAATAGAGCCTTTAGCGACTAAAACAAGAAATAAAAACGACACGCACACACACAACACACACATACACATACACACGCACGCACAATACACATAATAACAATTTGCAATGCCTCATGTTCATGTTCTCTGCTCATGAATTAGTGCGACCGTCTTCGTTGTCGTCGTCATCTTCCTTCCTTCCTTTCCCTCCTCCTCCTGCTCTTCTTCTGTTTTCCTTGTCATTCGGTGTTTGGGAAGAAGACAGCGCATATAAAGATATAAAGGCAAACACAGTGGAACAAAACAAGAAGAAACTGGAACAAAAAGTGCATTAGCGTATTAACTATAATGTACATAATATACTATACTTTGGCAAATGTGTTCCATGTAAATGCGAAGTAGAATAAAAAGGAACACATAGATTCAGAGACGAAAATGAAGACGAAGAGCAGGAGTGTGAACATTAATAACATTAAAGTTGTGGAATTATTACCATTCGAATTGCATCCAACATACTCTTATAACAGCCTTAAAGTATGTACATACTGCGACGTAAAACGTAAAGCAAGGCAAAGCAAAATTTGAAAATACATACATAATATGTACATACATACATGCGGATACGCAGGATAATAATTCTCCACAGTTCCTTCCCAGGACGCATCGGAGAACACCAAAGACGATTCATGCCATTCTCCACATATTTTATTTCATTTCATTTCACTTTGTTTGCAGTCCTTGTCTCTTTTTTCTTTTTTCTGTGCGTCTCGTCGTTCTGGTACTTGTTTGTAATCTCTCGTGCTCATCACCCATAATATATGTAGATAATGCCATGTATTTATGTATGTATACGCCATGTATTCTACACATTTCTCCGTGATTTAACTCCATTTCCTTCCCATGCTCGATGCTTACTCGATTTCTTTCAACTGGCATAGTATCATACGCATCTTACATATACATGTACATAACTTACAAACCAAGCAGTTCATTATATTTTTCCACCACACACATAATACTCATAATTATTAACATTTTACCTCACAGGACAAAGTGCACACATATGTACATACATACATAATGCTATGAATTGAAAAATGCTGTCTGCTATCGACAGTAATTACCGCTGGGAGGAGTTTTGGCACCCGTAAATTATTTTAATTTAGACTTGGAGATCGCCTTCCTTCCTCTACCGTCTGATGACTTAATTGTAAATCTCGAAAGAGTTTGCACCATATATCTAAAATATAGGAATGTTTTTGAACTTTTCTCATTGTTTAAAAATTCTATGCAATTTATCATCAAACGAGGATGTTTGACTCATAGACAGAGAAAAAGTGGAGCGCCATTAAAAATCTGGAAAAACACAAAAAAATCAATTCTTGCATTCATGCGGGCAAGAAAAAATGTGCAGCCTTCATAATGCATACAGATAAATATTTTTGGAAAGAAATGGAATCGTATTTTTTCAACTAAAAAAGTCACAAAAGTGATATCTCGATACAATATCTATTTATTTACACAAAACAGGCCGAAAAGAAATGGAATAGAAAAAAGCTGTTTGCAAAAGCACAATAAGTGTTTTGTATCTGTCTGTCTGTCTGCAACGTCTATCTTTTTGCCCTGGACGCTTTCCCCTATATATATACTTATAAACTATACTTTACACACATATGTTGACAAAAGTTTGCCAAACAGAAAGGAGAGAAGTGACAGAAGAGTGAAAGACATTTTGAGGTGGATGAGAAAAAAGTCGGGATACTTTTACTTTTTTCCCTCCTCCTCCTCGTTTTTCCTTTTTGTCAAAGAATACATCTCGGATCCTGCCACACCATATCGTACCATACCACACACAAGATACACCATATCGTCTTATATAGTTCCGAGTTTCAAAGATACACTTTGTGTGTCATATGTATACAAGATTATGGATTTTGGCTAGATTCCAATCTCCTCCGCAGCCGCCGCTTTTGCTGGCTCTCCTCTGTTTTCGCTCGCTTCTTCTTTGCTCTCTTTTCAACTTTACTCTCTTTCTTTCCATCTCTGTCTTCGTCTCCGTCTCTGCCTCTCTTTGCCGCGAAAAGCAAAACGTAAAACGCAAAACGCAAGAATGAAGAAACCAACCCGCCAAAGAGTGAACCAACAACTCTTGCTGTCGTTCTAGTTCTGCCAACAACCTTTCCTCCGTTTTTGAACAAAAGCTGTACATATATGAGCCGTATGTATGAGAGATTCGGCAGACTCCGCCGACCCAAGTTTGCAGCCACGAGAATAAGAGGAACACGAGAAAAATAAAGAAGGAGACCACACACATGGGCTAGAGCAAGAGCTGCAGAGTTGCAAGGAGAAAGAGAGAGAGAGAGCGAGAGAAAAAAAGAGGAGTGTGCAAAATCTTCGGCGCGCTCCCACAGAGAAGCGAAGAGGAGCCGAGAGAAATAGAGAGCATTTGAATGAATTGAAATAGTCAGAGGAGTTGAGAAAGAGCAAGAGAAAACGATCGATTCCATCTCCGTCATTGCTGCCCTACATTTCCTCGCTCGATCCTCTCTCGTAACAACACACAGACACACACACAACGCACAACCAACTACGATTCCAGCTCCAACTCCAGGACCAGCTCTCAACATAACACATAATGTGGCAGAGAATGTGTTGATGTACAATATAATGTGTAAGTATGTGAGTATGATGTCTGTACGTTATACATTATACATACATATAATATGAGAGTGGGTGCAAATTCAAGCAAGATGCTTCCTTTGAACCACATCAGCTAGACACTTTCCGTTTCCTCCTGTCTTTCACCCGACCCTGTTCACTGTTCCCTGTTCCCTATTACATACTTTGTGTCTAAATTTTCACCATGCGTTGCAAGAAATGGAGCTGGAAGCACACTGCCAAAATTTGGCAATATTGCCGATGTGTTGGAATTTCAAATTGCTATTTTCGAACTCCTGAATTTGCACTAGTTACTTTCTGAGTATACAATGTAGCCGTATGTGTATAGTGTATACAGATAGTCATATGTGGACTGTCTACGTACAATATGAATCTGTATTCAGCAAGGAGGTTCTCCACTCCAGCCAATTTGAACTCGAGTTTGAATTCGATCGCAAATTCAAGTCTTTCTGCCCTCGATCACGGAGAAATTTACACATACTTCACATATCTACTTGTTTCCATCCTCTGCAAATTGTTTCACGAGCCTGGAAATTCTCAAAATGTGAGTTTGAGTGCCTCCCAACGAGCTCCTGTTATCATCATCATATTCCTCGCGTTTCCCGTCCTTCTTCATCATCATCCAGTCTCTCACAAGCTTATCTTCATTATTATCATAGCCTGATCTGACACAAGCAGCATTATTTTATACAGTAGATCGAACTGAAAACTGAATAACGATGGATGACGATGATGGAAAAAATTGGAGCAATTCTTCGAAATTCAAAATTACGAGGCGATGTGAAGTGACGCTCAAAGCTCGGGTGTAAATACATTCCATGATGTGAGTACATTAAATCTACAAATGTTCAAACAAATCCACACTACATGTTTTATTCGTATCTGACACGCACATCATGATCACGGATGAGATGAAGGGAAGGCAGTCTGGTAGGGCACACAATTTTCATAAGAATTTTATAAACTTAAATTATGGTAGAACAATATAAGCCTCCACTGTTATTACTCGTCAAATTCTAATTCGCTATTAGTTCTTAATAAGAATAAGAGTAATTACATGGCTTCACAAAATAAAACGCGACAGTATGAAGATTTTATTTAACGAGGAAACTAAAGCATGTACGACGTACGTCATAAAAAGGGAAGGAAAAGCACACGGCGGTATGATGCCAAGTGTAAAATTACAGAATTAGATAAAAGTTACAGAAATTCTAGAAATCGTACAATCTATGCAGTATGTACAAAGTACAAGGTTCGGCCCTGATTTGTACTTGTGGTTTTGGAAAATTAAAACGGAGCTGTGAATCAATGGCTTCTCTCGATAAAAGTGTGAAACGGAATTCCCTAAAATGCTTTTTATGTTTCCTAACAGAAAAAAAGAGAACTTCCCCTACATTTTTTACCATCGACATATAACTACTCGACGCGGTTGAAAGTTTAAGCCTGAGCAAAAAATGTATATATGCTCATAGAAATACAAATAACTGGGTACAATAATAATATAGATTTTCTGTATACTTAATACACTTCTCCCGTGCATTTCATGACATGAGCCTAATGTGTCAAAGTCATTAATACAAAGGGAACTCAAGCTCAGTCGGCTGAAACAGATTGATGAGCCATTTTTCTACTCCTGACTGTGCACAAAGGTTTTTATTTTTTCCATGTACATATGCATTGTAGATGCATTTCTCTATGTTGGTTCATTCATTCATTCATTCTTCCTTTCATCATCTTGCTTTCATTTTCTCATGTGCATATTTTCTATTTTCTGTTGTGTGCATCCTTCTATACATTGTATGACTATACCTACGGATATGCACATGAAAAGAGAAGAGATAAAAGCGGGTCTAAGAGTGAAGGAAATTTCAACTACATGATGCTTTTACTTCTTTACCTGCCGTCAATTTACAAATTTACATATTCCAAAATCCCTGGGGAAAGGAGCAAATCAGAATTAAACTCAAACAAGCTAGACCTCGGCTTTTTGCATTCAAATACATACATTATCTATATGTTATGCGCTTTGTGCAATGGCCAGAGCCATGGAAAAGGCGCTGGTGCATAAAAAGTCATTATTTTGACTTTTGTCAGTTTTTTTCTCAAAACGCTCAAAATGTTTGAGCGTGCTCTGTAAAGTGTACAGTGTACAGTTGTTTCACGGCGTTGAAGCGTTGACAACTTCACCATTTTTCATTTTTCTACCCGACTGTTTTTCACTTCATTTTTCAAAGAAAAATTGAACTGCCGTGTAATATGCAAACGATTAAAATGACTTTACAAATAATATCATCTACATTTCACCCCCAGGCATTTTTTAACGAGTTTACATTTTACACACAAACGCTTACATTGAGTATGATGCAATAATATGGGACGAAACTCAATTTTACATTTCACATTATTAGCTACGTGTGTGATACCGGCAATCCTGCTATTTTCCCCGTGTAAACTCGTTTAATTTCCGCAAATTCATTAATTTTCACTGCCGGTCATCAAATAATATCGCAAATTGCATGCTGATATACTATGCATTAAAAGATATTAAAAGGAGCAGACCAAAGAGACCCGCGGCCACCAACATCAACCACCTGAAAACCAACCCAAGAAGATAATTATAACCAAAGGGAAAATAAAATATTGACATGGGCTCAAATTCAAACTAAATTGACTCTGTAAATAGTATTGTATCGACAATAAAATGTCTGCGTTTAAAGTACATGTAGATATTTGCACATTACATATATGAATACGCGCGTCATTTAGCAGTTACTCCGCTAAATGACGCATCTTTCATCCATTTCAGTCATTTAATTTGCTTTGAAACTTTTCATGTACCCGAGCAGTTGAATTAGATTGAACCGTATGGACCAGGGGCATTTGAGGTTATATGGACTGGTCAAAATCTAATTTCAACTTTCCGATTAGCTGGCAATTGAAACGGAAAACCAAGAGAGAAACGGGGACCCGGGATGAGCCTGGTGTGAGCTTCACACCACTTAATTTACACGGGGAAAAATCTAAATGCAGATAGCATGAAGAGAAAATAACCAGCGATACTTAATTATACAGTAGACAGTAGAGCAAGTAGGCGACATCGGAGGAAGGTTAAACTTGGCCGGGAAATGAAGATGACATTTGACACGCACTATACACAAACATACAACAGTTTTATGCACAGTGTAGAATCTATACCCGGTGACATAAAGTATACAATATAAAATGTATAATGCATGTATAAAGCGTTCGAGTTTGACAAGTATAAATAAAGGGACGTGTGAGAAAAAGATGTATGGAGATTCCAAATGAAAATGAACTGACGTTCATTTAGCAATTGTAGATAGGTTTGTGTTTGAACCGATATCCTCGGGATTTGGTCTGTCTCCCTATCGTGTAGTGAATGAAAGAAGAGGGAAGAAGCCTAGCTCATAGTCGTATAGTGTATATACAGGGTGCAGTCAAATAGACAAAAATAAATTATATCTAATGCACTGTATTTGTGCTTATTTTGGGTATTTGTATCTTTAGTCTACTTTTTTCTATTTGGAAACGCCATGACCGGAATATCTACAATCTACATACATTACACCAATAAAAAAGGAGAAGAGAAAAGATGTGTGAGCTGTCCTCTTTATTTAAAGACACACTGAACTTGTCTCTGTATACTTGTTGTTCCTTTTCTTGGGTTCTGTTTTTACAGTTTTAAAAGGGATTCAAATGGGCTCGAAAATGAAAGCAGAGGCAGAAGCTTTTATTTTGTTTTTGTTGTTGTTTTTCTACAAGATGGAATGGATGCAAAATCCGAATTGGTATTCCTCCTGTAAAATGGGACTAGTCTTGAACCATACACTGTGCACATTATGCAACATACACTTGTTCCACTTTGAATTCCAAATTCGAATTGAATTCCAGTGACAGAAGAGAGAGAAAGAGAATACTAAAAGAAAGAAACAAGAGTGGCAGAGGAAGATGCGATGACAATTGCAAATTGGAAAATCACATTGAGATTTATTAGATACATTCATTTCTATCCTAGATCCGAGTCCAAGACAAAATGCAAGATAGACTTTATCTGTAGGGATACATATTGTGTGTGTGTATGTGTACAAACTTTCAGCTTAGGAGTAAGATTTACAGCCTGCGTACAGAGTTTTTTCCTTGTCAATCTACTTAAAGTTTACACTCTGTTCGTTGGGTTTTCATGCAGTAAGTACATGTATGTATATCTCATGATATCAACAATTTCCTCCTAATTTAGACTCTCTCACTTGAAATACAAGTTTATGAGTTGCAAGTTGGTACAATTAGTCGTTTTTAGCTTTGAAGTACCTGCGAAATTTGTAAAATTACAAATTGATTGGATGTGTACATCAGCTAATGAATTATTTATTATTTCATCTTTTTGCTTTGTAGGCTCAAGTATCAGAAGTTAGAGCTTATAATATATGCAGATTATCCTTAAAGAGATCGCAAAAGTGTTTCAACGTGTATGTAAAGGCTACCATAATAATATACATAGAGAGATCATGCATACGCACATAGAAAGAGAAGGAAAAGTTAACTCCACCCGTGTAAACAGAGTCCGTCATTGAATTGAATTTGTAATAACTACAATACAATACACATGGGGTATGTGTGGTGCACGTTGGTACATTGTATATTTTATGTAGCAATTATTTAAATTTGAAGTTGATTCCTTTTCATTACATTCTTTTCTTCACTCTCATTACATGTTCCGATACACGCCATGTTATGTTTTTGTATGTGTATAAAAGTGTGATTATACACTCAACATAACATAACATCCGTCCGCACTTGCTCCACTGACCATGACAAATATCTGTACACTGTACACTGTACACGCAGTCACTCACTCACACATACATACATACATACTACTCCACTCTACTTTCAGGCCTCTTTCACACACATTTCGCCTTTCCTTCTCGCTCTTTCTCTCTGGCACTGGCAATGACATGAAATAGCAATCATTATCTGCATATAGTTATATAGCCAGAAGGCAGGGAAGCATCATCGGCCTGATGACAATTAAATTTTGAGGAGTACGATGAAGATTGACTATTTATTAGACAATGACACACATAGGCCGACTCTGTATGTTTTTCGTTGTACAAAGATATACATGTAAATACTGATGTTAGCTATGTAGTTATTACACATGTGTAGTTGACGATTGGAAATTTGTTCACTGTTGAGTGCTCAGCTATAAACTGTACGTACAGACAACATACTTTTGAGCGATGGTGCATGCATGTAAGAATGCCAACTGGCTGGGGTTCGCATTTCGTATTAAGTGCTAATCAGGAAGAATGAAGACAGGGCCGTTGTCAGCCAGCTGGTCTATACATTATACATACATACAATATTTATCATTCGTACCATGTGAACAAAGATCGTGTTGAAAGCTGAACGAGTTCCATTTATTCTTCAATTATAATTTGCAATTACTATTGATATTTTTGTACGCCAGCAAAAAGTACAAGTACGAGGAGTCACGGTCAACTTTTAGAATGTAGTTCGTTCAGAATTATGCTGGTGTTATTCCTGAATTTTATTTACCATGTGAACTTCATCAGCGTGTAGAATGTATTGATGTCAGCATACATACATGTGTAATATGTGTACATTGTACATATGTTACATATTGTATGCCAATGTATTTGAACCTAAAATTATTTCATCAATTTGTCGAAGAGGATGAGTTGGCGCTGACAATGTATCGTGTAGCTGACCATTTAAAAAATTGCAATTTGGTATTTGATCGTGGTAATTAGAAGTCATTTAGTCAGCTGTATAGAGAAATTTCCTTTAGGTAAAACAAGG
>JAQIVE010005885.1:0-12231 GCA_034698285.1 Sminthurinus bimaculatus | reverse complement strand
CTTACGTTCATTCATACATAACATTACAGAATGGAGGGTTTTGGTTTCTTTTCGTCTCCGTCTTCATGTCGCTCATCGTGGTTCGTCTCGTTTCTCCAGCCGTATACAATGTATGTATACAATAAAAGCCAGTATGCAGTAGTTAGCTGATGTAGTTGTAATGTGACGTGAGCCAATGAAATCCGCATAGTTATGGCCACACTTTGCAAAGACAAACTGGCAAAGTTACTTAGCATCTTCTTATACTTTGGGCTTCCTTGCTCCGTTTTTTCTTGGCACAGCTCCATCATTTTCCGAGGGAATATGGCAAGAGAGAAAAACAAACAATCTTCCGGCTCTTTCTTTTTCCATTGAGTGGTTGGTGATGTGATGCTTCCACATATGATTTTTTCAATGTGCATTTTTCTTTGCCATAACATATGCAAGGATTTGTTCCAATATTTCCCTTTTATGCATCCTTTCCATTTTCGTCAAATAATATGGTTACAAATGTACAATTTTTATATTCGCCTGAAACAGGGTACTACGTGTTACAGTAAGGAATTACACATTTTTTCAATGCAGTCATCTACAGATACTTCTTTTCCCCATTGACTTGACTTTGTGTTCGGCGAGAGTCTGGCAGACTGTCAAATTTACAAGTTGGTATTGAGAAGCAATACAAAGCCAAATTCTAGTCTGGCTTGTCAATCTCCCTGCCACATAAATGAAAACAGGCTCAAGTCTCAGGACTCAATAGTCTTGAGGAACGCATAAAGGAAAAGTATAGACAAATGCTTGCGTATTTATTATAAATCGTACAATAGAAAGAAAGGACAACATGTTACATTGTACGTATGTATTTGAGACAAAACGTCAAGCACAGCAAAAACAACAACAAAATCCTTCGATTTCAATCAGGTTGAACGCATTGTTTTAGCCTATGTTTATAGGAGAATCAATAAAAATTTGAACATTTGACGTGAATTGTTCACTCACCTGCCTTAAAATGGAGGCGAAAAGAAAATAATCACTCACTCAGATCGATTTTTGTTGTATTTTTGTCTTTTTAGCTTTCAAACTGAAATGTTTGATTCCAAACATGGGTAAGTATAAAGAGAAAATGAAAGAAAATAGAAGCAGAGCAGAAGAAACTGACGCAAAATTTGGGATTTAATACCTCGTGATTCATCATCTTATGTTTTGTTTTGTTTTCTTTAGTTTTGTATTTTGCATTGTTTGTGTCCCGTCTTGAGTTTCAATCAGCACTCTTTGGCCCATATGTCTGTACTATTGTTTGTGCGGTTCGGTTTGGATTTGGTTTTCAATTCTGAGAATGAAGATTCTGGAACCGCACCAAGAGTTTTCATTATACATATGGGAGTCGAAGAATCCAAGAATCGGCAAACAGCTAAATGAAAGGAAACTGGACAAAAAACAAGGGCAAACAACTTTTTTGGGTTTGGAGTTGGTTCTGGAACAGTTGGAGGCTGGCCTTGAATAATTCATTCAGATGTGTATTAAAGATTATAGAGAAACATTGCTTTTAGCCGTTTCCTCCGAAAAATAAATGTTTACAAGAATGTATGTATAGGAAGAAAGCCTGTTGATAGTTGATAGGAGTCTTTTCCTCTTCAATTATTTATGGTCTGCAATCAAACGGGAAATTTATTGCGTTTGATTAAAAAAATAAGTTGATTGAAATTCCAATGAGTTGGATGAACATACAGAAATATTGGATTTTGTTTGGGCTCATAACACGGGCGGGCATAATATATGGAAAGGTCAGCTGCTAAGTGATTTGACCCTTTAAAGATGGAGAAAAGATAAAGATAAAGACAAAGGAAATGAGTGGGAAAGAAAAATCCTACGCAATATACAAAAAACGGTGGAACAAATATTTGTGGATATTTGCCCTCATGACTACAGCAACTCCAATTTGAGCCATACATACATACGGACTACGGACGTAATGGGAATGCCAAGAAGGCCTGAAAACTATCAAGTGGGGGTAGAAGAAGGATGAAAGTGGAGATGAGATTAGTAGCTTGTCACATGGGGTTGCACCACAATGACAAATGACTGCTGACCACACAAACACAGAGAGAGAAAGAGAGAAACCGACAATGGCACAAAGTAAAAGTAAAATGGAGATCCAACTCCGACAACAACTTTCAACTCTTGAGATTAAGAACCAGCGAAAGCGAAACGACAGGACAAGACAAGTGAACTGGACCACAGCTAAACCAAAGACCAAAGTGACAAAGTGTTCACAATCTGTTTTGTCCAGTGTAGATATGTGCAGACATGTACATATGGAAAGAATTTTGTTCATTTTTACACCATCCCTACCACAACCCTATAAAAGTTCCCCCGCCCCCTCGCTTTTATTTTGTAACAAGTATTGTAGAACTATTTCCATTTTTTTGATTAAGAGCCACATATTGAATCATGTCACATGAAAAATCAAGTACATATGAAAGAAACTGCCCTGTGTTAAGGAAACTCAGTGATACTATCTACAAATTTGGTGGCTCACTAGACTTGGAAGTTTGATGCATCGACCAAGAGGAGGGATATAAAGAAAAGGAGTAAGAACGAAAAGAGAGGGAGAAATGAAAATCAATTTGTATATTATACAGTTGTGAAGGAGTGTAATTCATTGCAGCTCTCACTCTCACTCTTTGGCCATCTTCTTACTTTTCCTTTCGTTTTCATCCTCATGTTCGCCATACCCGCTGAGCTAGAGCAGAAGAGCCGAGCTGAGGAATGTTCATTTTTCACGAAATGAATCCTCTCAACTCTGCTCAACTCCAACTCAAAGCCTGTCTAAAATGTTCCGTCTCATCTTTTGCTCTTCCAATCTCAAAAGTTTTACATGGAAGACCACGTGAAAGAGAGAGAAGCAGAGAGGAAGGATACGAATGAAATACAGTGTCATATGTATGTACCTGTAAACAAGTGATAAACTATACTGTAGAAAAAACGTACAGTGAGCCCTGGTTATCAGTGGCGTATTTCTCGGTCTTTTCTTCATAAAAGTTTGAAGCATGACACCAAGTGCTAAAAACTTCCTCGGGTTTATTGAATACAAAAATATGCTTAAAAGCAAAATTAAAAATTATTAAATGTCAAATTCTGAAAGATGTAAGAATAAAACTTTTGCCTGTTGCTTGAAAAAATCAATAGAAGCATGCTAAAAACTTAATTTGCGGATTTGGAGGTTCAGGAAAGGCTGAATTTGGTTTTTCGGACGTTGGTCAAGAATTATTTACACGTCAAGTTAAGTTTGTCGATTATTAAAGCTAGCCAATTAAAACTAGGTTGTATTGTATTACACGGGTGAGATAAGATCTTGTGCTCGTACCGTTTACATGGTGCAATATTCATGTATAGATATATACCTATTTTCAACAGCCTTTATTTATGTGTGTAGAACAAATACATATGCATAAGACGGGTGGGTTGTTCGTCGTCTTCCTCACTGTTTACACTCTAACGTCTCATGTTTACTTTTGTGTGTTCTATATTACAGATGGGTCCGTCGGAAAGCTACTTTGAGACGGGGAACTGGTCAGGTCCAGGAGATGAAATGGATTCCTCCCTGAGTACCACCGACTCGCTCGTCGAATACTCGGACAACTCGTTGAACCCGCCGGTGGACGAGGACGGCACTCTCACCACCGTCTCCCTCGTCTGTATTGGTAAGTGAAAAGTGGAGACTCAAAACCTCCACTTCCTCTATGTTCTTGTACTTATAATACTTTCACCCACTCTCTCTCTCTCTTTCTCCCGCTCCTTCTAATACTTTCCACTTTTACTTTTTACTTTTCCCCCCACTTTACTTTCACTTTTGCTTCCTTCGCTCTCCTATCATATATTGCACTTTCTCCGGCCTCTCGACTCTTCACAAGGAGTTTTGGGGAAAGTGAAACTTTACAAATATTTTTTATTGCTATCCTTCCCCTCTATCTCAACTTGCTCCACCAAGTCCAACTTTTGTCCTCTGTCTTTTCGACTGACTTTCACATCTCCGATTCGCCGTCTCCTTTTTCTTATTGTTCGTTACTCTGGTTTGGACATCTATATGTACATACAAATATGTGTACAATGTCCACGTATCCATGATATGTAAGGTGACCTTGCCGATATTGAAAATGTGGGCTATTTTGGACCAGACCAGGAGTAAAAAATGTGCTAAAAGTTACAAGGACAAAACGGAAAGTAACGCCAGATTTTTATCTCTATGATCAACGATCCTCTTGGACGGACAGGAAAAAGAAGAATAAGAAGAAGGGAAAAGTGGGGGAGGCACTCAACTCGCTGGTCTTTAATTTTAAGCAAAAAGCGTCATTTGTATTAAGTTGAAAAAAACATACGTTGGCGAATCTTTACAAATTGTTTTCAAGTTTCAAAAAGAGGGCAAAAATAAAGTGAGCGGCGAGTGTGGGAGTTTGTTTTATCTGTATTTGTGAGACCAGTCACAAGTAATGTCAGCTCACATTTTTTTTGCCTTTTCTCCGTTTCTTGGCATTTTGTGCGTTTAAGTGTAGCATAGCTCTTGTTGTCATGGAAGTATAGTGTAGTAGTGGCATGCCGATTCCCCGGAGAATCCGATCGGCATTTGTATATATAGTTTTTCTTTGTAGAAAGTTGAGAGAGTACTTTGTACCCTCATTTCTTGTCTTTGAGGAGATAGTCAAAACACAGAGACAAAGTTGACTTTTAAAACGTTGATTTATTGGCGGAGATCTGTAAATAGATGTGCAAGTGTATAAACAATGAGAAGAGTGAGATTGAGTGAGCAACAAAAGTTCTGGAAACTGAGATGACGTTTAAGCATTTATTTACTGTAGCATATGTATAAACAGTTGTTGCTAAACAAAAATAAGGCATCTGAATATTAAGCTGTGAGAGATAACTATAAAGCTCAAAAAATAAGTAGAAGATGTAATTCCAGCATATTTTGTACAAATAAAAAATTTCACGGGGAACATTTTCCCAACTGCAATAAAAGTTAAGTAAATCGAACATGACATCGATTGTTTACACCGACGCTAGAACACAAAAATATTTGATTTCAGGTACATTTTGCTTTATCCTTTTGCCAGTCTGTGTACTGTACAGTAGATTGTAAAAGCAAGCAAATTTTTGTGCCTCTTGCGGAGACAAAGTGTATCAGCATACCGTTTTGTATATAGAATGCACTTCCTTGTCTATTTTGGACAGGCTGAACCAACCAATAAAAGTAAATCAAGTTGAACTCGGACCTGGGGAATTGATTGATTGACTGCCCTTCTCATTCACTCACTCTCCATCTTTCTCTCTCTCTCTCTATCCCTCTTCTCCAGTCGGACAGCTTTCTGTTTCGACTGGGGTATTGGTGTATTGCACCAATATTGACTAGTGTAGTGTAGTCTAGTCTACTGTTTTGGCGTACAAAAGAAATATTATTGTAGAGAGATAAGAGTCGATGAAAACTATTGTACTGGCCTAGGAGCACTAAAGCCGAGATTAAATGTCAAGTCGAATTTACACAACGAGAAAAATTGTCAACTGCAAGGGAAAGGTATAGTACAGCTGTATGTGCAGGTATAAAGGACACATTCGTACGCCCACGAAAACATACGACCATGAAAGCTTTTCAGGAAACGTATCAAGGTTTCCTTTCATCCCAACTGATCGTGAATTATTTAATCGTTACATTTACTGGATAAAGTGTTTTAATTTGTTGTTTTAGCAAGAAATCGGTTAAATTAAAAGGTAGTAGATACGATTAAATCATTAAATAATTTACGTGCTTGTAAAAAGTCGCAGAATGCTGCAGTATTGCTCCTGTACACAAAGTCAGTATCAAACATCATCCAACTAATTAGGATGAGTTTAAATATACATAATTTCTCCGACTTTTTACCAACGGATATTACCTACTAATTAAAACTAGCCTAATACGCTCCTCTTCCTTGATTCTGTTCATTGTCCATACATATTGGCACTGACAGGAATGCTGCAGCGATGTACATATTATGTACACGTATTTTGTTGTTCTGACACTTTTTATCGCACTTTTTTTCGACTGCTGTGAAAACATAAACATGCAGGCAGGCAAATGTATATAAACATACGAATTTGAGTACATTATCTGATTATATTGTTATTGTATTGTACAAGTGAAAGAGCCGCAGGATGAGATTGAAGTGAGGAGAGAAAAGGCACAAGCTCTCTTTCCCTTGAACTTTTTTCTCATATATCTTTGTAAACACATGACTGAGCAAAGGATCCAAGTTGTTCATCATATTATGCATGCGTGTGTAGTGTGTATGCATACAACTGCATACACCTTGTATGCTTTCTTCATTCTTCTTTTGCTTTGCCTCCTCATCTCCCTCTTTTTCAGTTCAGTTGCTGAAGTTGAGGATGGAGGTTCAAGATTCTAGTTTCAGCTGTGGATCCAGAATCAGCTCCAGCTTCCACCTTCGGGTTGTTTCCTTAGAGCAATGCAAATTTGCACAATTTTTCAATTGACCCACATATACTCATATTCACATATACCTGCATAGACAATGTGTCATACACACACATGGAAGGAAAAATGAAATGAAATATTGTAAAATTCAGAGCAATCCCGCAGTCGTCAGTGGAATCCCGAAAGCTGTCTCTTTTGGCTTATGCAAGTTGTCTTGTGTCTTTTCCCAGATATTCAAAGAGGCAAGGAAAAACGAGCGATGAGACATCATAGTGCAGTAGTACACAGTTGGAATTGAATTAAATTGAATTTGTCCCTTCATCTCGCTCACTCAAATAATCCGCAGTCTAAAACTGTACTCCATCCCTCAATATGTATGCACATACCTGGGATTTATATAAAAGGAAGGAAAAGGAAAGAAATAGATTACATATTTCTGCTGCTCTCTGTTTTCCCAACCTGGTTTTTGGTTTGTGGAATCCCGCAGTGATGGAGAAGAAGAATCTCTCCTGCCTTCCTACCTTTTGAGTTTATCCTTTTCTCTGACTTTCCAGCATCCTGCTTTCTCCTTTTCTTGTCATCTCCAGCTTTAGCCTCAGCCGTACTTTCCATATGTTGATGTTTTTATCTACTACCTTGCCGTTGGCTGGTGAAGCATTCAGGAGGTCGCAAATGACTTCCTAAACCACTTTGAGACAAGCAACTTGAGTACATTCCTGTGGTGCTTTTGCGCTTCATTCTTTCTCCTTTTAAAGAGGTGAACGGTGTTGTCAAGGTATGTCCAGAATTTTAGAATTTCATCTCATCTTGTTTCTCCACCTTAAAACCTGTCATCTCGTTTCCTTGTATGATTTATCTATGCCTACAGTATTCAGCCACATTCAGGAGGTTTTGCAGTACATACAATAATCGAAAAAATGAACTTTTTCCGAATAGTTCGTTTTTTAGTCGCAAAGCTTAAGCATCAGTCAATTGTCCCAATATTTTCGTGCCATACCTCACTATAGCACAATATTTTTCATAATCTGTCAATAGAGCTATGATAATCTTTAGCAGTATGTAGCTGTGGTGGGATTCAATAATGCTTCAGTTTGTTCAATCTTTTTGCAATTCCTCTTCAACATTGCGAATTTTGAGTTCACATGACCGACTTGATGACTATATGACGATGCTACGCTAAGCAGATGATAATTTTACCATACAGTTTTTGATGTTGGTGCTTGTATTGGTATTGACATTGGAAAAGCGGAAATGGGGAAATCTATTCGTGAGTACAATTTGGAGGATTTGCAGTCACTTTGGCGATTTTCGCTCATTGCTCACAGCTTTTGTGCCGTTGAGCTTTTGAGCTGAGCGGTTGAGAGTGGAGATGTGGGCGTAATGACAGATTTATTTTTAGATTATGCGTCTTGCAAATGTTTGGCGGGTTTGTGTGAATTTTGCAACTTTAACACACTTGACTAAACTCCGCTTGACAGGGATGAATGATAAATGTGAGTGAGCAACTATGCACAACATTGGATAAAACTTCCCACAAATATACGTACACATGCCCGAAAAAAAAATTTACCATAGGATAAATGTGTATATACACTCACTATACACTCAGGCTATAGGTAAAGGCAAAACAGAAAACAAGTACATATATGCATGAATTCATAAATAGTAATAATAATATTTAGAAACATCCGGATTAACCGATTTCCATGGCTGTATTTACCTCTCTTCCTCCAGTCAAGTCAAGGATGAAGTTGTACAGCTTCCCTTATAAAGAGACGCTTTCCTTTAATACAGGCACCAAGTCTTCTTGCTTGGTAAATAAATAACAGGGAGCAAACACCTAGTGATAAGCTCAAACTTACAAACAAGTCCTGAAAAGTACGTAACTACAAAAAAAGCTATGACGCCCACGACAAGTACTTCTAAAGAGTTCTAATTTTACTCACCCCGCTTTATACATGATCAAGGACACAAATATCAAATTTGATTATTCTTAATTCAGATCAAGTTGGTTAAATTTCCGTCGTCGTTTTCCTAAACAACTAAATACATGCATGAATTCAAGTTTTTAATAATTTTGTCATTAATCCATTTTGGTCGTAACCACCATGTCAAGTCTAAAAACGAATAAATATGGAAATTCAATCACATAATGCATTGCATAGGCATAACGATAAGAGCATTGTCCTTTCTTCAAAAAGGAGTAATAGTTAAGTTGTTCATCAATATTCAGTGTATTGTCCCACCAATTAGATAGACAAACAAGATGCCACCCACCTATTTTATTTTCTGTCTCCAATATGTGTATGGCAACTCTTTTATTGATTAATGATGATCAACATCAACGGACAGGATAAATAAGCCAATTCATCTATCTTGCATTCATTCTCTCCCCTCCCACGACGAACAACGAAAAGGATCGAACTGCAACAAACTGGAATTAGAAAACAACGAAATAGGCATTGCATCACATTACAGATAGCAAAGAAAGCATCGTCTGCAAGTAGGGAATATTTCCTAATAGTAACTTAAAGTTACTGCTGGAAAATATTCTGTGTCTATGGAAGAAGGAAGCGACTGGTGGACGCCCCCTTAATACGATTAAATGTATGATTAAGTGCACATTTTGTATTCGCTTTTCTTATTTCTCTTTTCCAGACTAACGTTCGAACTATGCACAATGCTATTCACAACTTTCTGTTGTATTGTGTATCGAACGTTGCTAATAAAGTTTAATGCGTGCATTTAGCTATTGTACATCCCTACACATTTATGTTGAATGTGTGTACAGATTACAGATGCACAATGTACAGCGTAAAGCAGTAGCAGTTATGACAAAATACAAACCATTAGAGATGTCTATAGCCCAGTAATGGTAAATATCGCAGTTTCTTCTTGTCCAAATTAGCATGTATGAATACATTAAATTTGGACTATATAATCGCAACTTTAGCTGCTAAAGCGACACATACGGCGGAAATACATGTTTAGTGCAAGAAAAAGACAAGACAGGGACGAGGACAATGCTAGCGTCAACGACGAGGATGAAGATGATGAGGACGTTGGGGAAGAGCCTGAAAAAACTCATCATAAAACAAATGAGGATCTTGTCCTCGTTCTTTTCCTGAATCACTCCTCCCGTTTCCCTCCATCGTTTAGCATTAATAATATTGTAGTGAACATATAGTGCAGCTGGCTTTTCCTTCCTCCGGTGGTACTTTTATTTTGTCTTTCCCTTCTTTAGCTCATGCATATGAGTACGAGTACGAGTATAGTATAGCAAGTGAGAAAGGGAGGAAGTGGAGGAGTGAGCGACTAAATTGAGTTTCTCATTTCTTCCTTCAATGGCTCTTCTGCCACGAAACGGATGGCTCTTCCAATGAGCCCTTGTCTTGTCTCGGCTTGACTTGGTTTGGTTTGTCCTTGTCTTTGAATGAACAGTGAACAGCTCTTCAGTGAAAGTGAGAGTGAAAGTGCGGAATCGGAATCCGAGTTGATATGCTGAGAATGAGTACACCATATGCAGTACGAGTATACGTATGTATATTCTGTGCAAATATCTGAACATGGATCTATTTGGACATTAGACTCTATTTCTGCCTTTTTGTCGATACATGTAGAATTTATAAGGTATATGATGCATATGAGTATTAAAATTAACGTGGGAGAAAAGGAAAAAGGAGCTCACTGTAAACCCATTAGAACAACTTGATGAACGCTTACCCATTTATATTATTCCCCATCCTCCTCCCGCTTCTTCTTCTTCTTTTCCTCCTGGACCATTTATAGTGTGAAGAACGAGGAAGCGAGTCAATGAATGAAATGCTTTTCTGATTGGTCTGATTCTGCTGCTGCTTCTTCTTCTTTTCCAGCAACCTCCGGAATCCTAAATTCAAAATCCTGTTTCCACGCTGGCTCCCTGACTTGCCTGAAATGTAGAGGGATGTAAAGTGATGTGATGTACTGCAGGATGCATAAAATGCTCCCTATACATATACTTGGATTTCCCATTGTTCATGAAAATCCTTACAGTTTACAACTGAGGAAATTTGGTTTGCGTCTGCCTCCTTCCTCTGAATCTGCAATTAAAAGGGGTCTTTGGCATTTAACTAAAATCAGTACAGATTTTTCCGTATTAATTTTATTGGGACATTAAAAGTTCTAATCATTTAACTTTGATGCACTTTTGGTAAAAACCAAGTGAAATGATAAATTTTAGTATCCTCCACAATAAATGCTGAGCGATGTGGTGCAAAACCGCGGCAATATTTGGTATACCCAACGTAGGTGTACATACATACATACATATGTATGTAGTTAAGCATGGAATTATAATGAAATTAGTTCGTCTCTTCCGCTCTTCCAACTTTTCCAGGCTCTTCAGTTTTCTCTCTCCTTCACTTCATTTTCCCATCCTCTCGTTTTTCTTTGCTTTTCTTCGTTCCATTTTATGCTTCATCATTTCATTCTCCATGTTGCTTGGTTTCATTTCATTTTGTCGTCATCTTCGTCGTCCGAGTCAAAATTCAGGGATTCAAGGCTTCGCCCCGGTCTTCATTCTTTCTCGCGCTTCCTCTCCCTCGGCAACTTTCTCCCGTATCCTACTTCTAATTTCCGATTTTCTTACTAGTTTTTCTTTCTGTTTTTTGTCCTTCGTTTTTTTCCTTTCTTGACTTGTCTTTCGCTGGTATGACTGTCTGTACATATAGACATATCTTGCAGTATTGTGTTGTATATAAAAGTAAATACCGAACGTGATTTCCAAAAAAAGCATTTCAACTTTGAATTGGAGTGCGGACGCTTCCGGAATTCTCAATTCGACCTGGGAGACGAAACTTGAAGACGATAGGATTCAGAGTAGAGTAAATTGGAATGGCAGGAAGGAATGAGGCGAGAATCATTGTGTTGGGCCACGTACAAAGCCCAGTTCACTGTTATATGGACAGCTAGATGAAAAACAGGGTTGTCTGATAATGATGAGCGTGCTCCCATTTATCACGTCGATTTCCTTTAAATTCCCCATACATGTACACAATGTACATGTATGCATTCTCAAAAATAATAATCCGAGTAGCAAAAATCGGATGTCTGCAGAGAAAATGTCTTTCATCTGTTTAAATTCTTCCACTTCCCCTTTTCCTTCATTTCTTGCTTATGAATTTCATAATCTTGAAAATGATACAGCATTTTTAAATACAAAAATGTCAACATATTGCAGCTTCATTAGAAAAAGTTTCCTTATGAATTGTGGGCGTCCCAAAGAATATGAGTTATGAAAATGAAAATGGAGACTATCGGCAAAAAACTTGTTATACGCATTCTCTTGAGAATTTTGGGGAAAGTAACACAACTTTTACTGTATAACTTAAGTACACTCAATTTTAAATCTAAGCTGACAACAAACCTAAAATCCAAAAAAAACCCAGAGGTTCATGATGCAACTTACTTGAACTTTTCAACTTAACCAGGACCTCTTCTATATCCGCCATCTTAATCGTTCGTAGGTGTGTAAAGTGTTTTTTTTCTAAATTACCAATAGAGCTTTAATTTTATCAATAGTTGCGTGGTTAAAAACAAGGCTAGTTATTTAATGATGATCCCCCCAAATAAATTGGGACTAAAAAAAGAGTGAATGAGATATTGGTTAGTTAATGAAGCAGTTACCAAAAAAAAGGATGGGAGAGGAGAGGAAAAGGTAGGTTTTAGCGGTTGATCTAGGATGAACTTATAAATTTCTAACTATAGGCTAGATTCAGATTATAGGAGGGGGTGGTAGACAAATCATA
>JAQIVE010005884.1:0-12235 GCA_034698285.1 Sminthurinus bimaculatus | reverse complement strand
TTTTTAAAGACTTGTTTTTTTACATATAATATAATATGTCTACATAATAATATATTTATATATAATATTATATTATATAATATATATTTATTATTTATTTAATTATATATTTGTATAAATTCATTAAGTTTTTTGTTCCATGTATTATATGTCGTAGCATTTTATTTAATTAAATAATGATATAGTATACTAAGTATCTATTATGTATCATTATAACTATTATTACTTTTAACGATCTTTAGGTTCTTGACTCGGTTATTGGCTTACTAAAACTAACATAGATTTTGAATTAACGGTGTTACAGAACGGGCACATGCGTTTCTATTGTTTTTTCCTTGCAATTTATACAACAATTTAAACAAATCTACCGTATGAAATAATATATACTAGATACAATAATATATCCAATACAATAGTAATAAGAAAGTACACCGAAGCTTGTTTTTGCCTTTTGTTTAAATAATTGTTACCACAAAAAGTACGTACTTCATATCCTCAACTTATTCCTACATCTCCTATTGATAAATACATAATTTAATAATAATTATTATGTTGTATGGATTTTAAACTTGATTACATTACGCTCTTTTTTTATTTTATATTAAATACTAAATATATAGTTTGTAGGTATTATTACGCATAATATAAACAGATAACTATATATCAAGATGTTTTTACAATTTTATACGAATGTAAATTGAATAGTTGGATAATAAACACGGCGATTGTTTTATATTACATTATGTAATAGTAATGGATATATATATATATATATATACATTATACATACATTCTGTGTATAATAATATGCAATAATAATCTACTATAATATTACAGCGTCGTATTCCTCACCTCTTTTCATAAGTTCTACATTATCTTTTTTTCGTGGTAATTTTTAGTTAAATTATTTTACCGAATATTTCTTTCCGTTTTAAATCTAACTTCTTAAACAGTTACTTAAATACACGTCAGCATTATTATTCATTTGGTTTGTTACTTTCTATCTTATTAATCCATAAATTTAATCAATAGGTGATAATATTTATTATTAGTTCAGTAGTGGTAGTAGAAGTTATTACTTAATTTTACAACATTGTACACAGCTATTCAAATTTTGAATTATTCCAGTTCATGCAAACCGTCAGAAAAACTGAGGGCTTGATATTTATATCGAAAAATGATTTTTTTCTCCGTTTGTAGTAGTGACTACATATTATTCTTACTCACTTTCTCTGTAATCATAATATGTAATATGGAAAAAATAGGTACTGTACAACTATACTATACGCCAAAAGACAGTTAAATAAATTACTGAAAAAATAATGCATGAGAATAACAAGAAACGAAAAAAGTATCTAAACAACGTGTAAACACTTTCAACAGCTCCTAGTTTTGCACTTAATAGTAACAATAATGATAACAATGATATATTTCATCTTCCAATATATTGATTTTATGTATATATATATACGATATATATAGCTAAAAAAGGGTAGTAAACAGGCTAAATAATATACCTAGATTCTAATAGCCCACTACTACTAATAATAATTATTTTTGTTATTATTAAGCCTAGAAACAATGTTCACTTTTCATGAAAAAATTCATAATAATAATAATTATAATAGCATAATATAGTCATTTAGCAACTGATACAATCTTATGCATGTATATAAATATACATACATACGGGTATTTAAACCTATTTTCAACGACGACGATTTAAAGTAGCATAATAAATCAGTGTGACAGTTAAAACTGCTTATCCGTAATAATAATATAATAATATATTTTATGCAATAATAACTATAATATATATATTTATATGTTTCTTTATATAAATCTAGTAGAATGATCAAATGATGAAAGGCATTTTATTTACAGCAATTTTGTGTAGACCTCGGGGCATCACCTTGCTCTTGCCCTAACCTTCTTCCTTGTGCTTGAGGACCACCTGCTTGTTCACCTTTCGGCAATTTTTTAGCTGCAGATTTTTAATTTAAAAAAACCAGTGTTAGAAGGGAAACATTAGGACTTGTACGATGTATATTTTACGTTTAATATCCAATTTAACAGGATTCAACATGATAGAATTAGGCAATAATAGTTTTTCTTTTCCAGTAAGTTATAGAATATTATGATATTATACCGATTGCCAGGAAGATATCCGTAACATTCATGGCGGTTTTGGCGGATGTCTCCATGAATAATAGTCCATTTTCATCTGCATAAGCGTACGCCTCGTCATGATCCACCATCCTTTTTGCTGACAAATCCGATTTGTTACCTGCAAGGGCAATCACAATGGAGGGAGAAGCTTGCCGTTGCAACTCTTTTACCCAAGTCTTAGCGCGTGCAAATGTTTCCTATATCGCAAACAAATTAATGTAGGCAATTACTTCGACACATACTATACTCACATGGTTCCGTTTTTACGAATTTAATGAAAAAATGCAAAAAAAGGGTTTATCGAATTGACAATAGTATTATGTGACTTCTTTACTTGATTGGTAATGTCATAGACGACTATGGCTGCCTGGGCTCCTCTGTAATACATGGGGGCTAACGAATGATAACGTTCTTGACCTATAAAGTAAATTAAAAGCCTTTATAAAAAGTACATAACTCAATGCTGAATAATATCTGTACGCAGTTTGCATAGTGTTAGATTTTTGCTCTGAAAATTAGAACTGTCACTTAAATTTTTTTATCATTATTATGCCATTTTAAAAAGAATCATTACTCTTGCGGATTGCATGGAATTGAAACAAAGTTTGAGGTACTGTAAATACAGGTGAGCACTTTGGAAACACATTATTGCTTACTATACGTAAGTATATGCACTCAATAATATATTTTTTTAAAAAAAATTCTAAATGTACACTTTGAATATCTCGATAAGATTGTTGACACAATGAACGCTTTGCAGCTAAAACAGCGAAATTCAAGTACATTTTACTTTTTACGTAAAATTTAGAAGCAAAAAAGTAACTAATTAACCCTACTATATATATACAACAATGCTGGCCTTTTTAAGAAATGACTTTAAAACATTCATCCACAATTCACAAGTTGTTGTATGAAATGAAATCATTAAAAATTCAAAAGCGGTCTTACTAACGCAATAATGATTTTCCTTCATAATAAAGTGTTAAACTTAAATACGTGAATATATATATATTTTGTAGAGAAAATAAAACATCAAAAAGTGTATACTTACCGGCTGTGTCCCAAATTTCGAATTTAACTGTAGTATCGTCTAACATTACAGTTTGTGTAAGAAAAGCAGCTGTAGGTAGAAAAAACATTTCAATTTAATCTGAACTTCATAAATGTATTATACATATATTATGATTTTACATTTTCTTAAAAATACTAGTAATTATAGCACGCCTATCCTAGTTATTAGATACATGATACATATATTTATGAAAAATAAGTTTAAGCAAACTGTTAATACCTCCTATTGTACTTTCTTGGTACTCATGAAACTGTCCTTTAACAAACCGTAAAACTAAACTTGACTTCCCAACAGCTGATTCGCCCAAAAGCACCAATTTAAATTGACAAATTTTATTCTGCGTGGATCCATTTGGTCTCTGTACGCCAGTAGCTGTTTGTGGACGACTGGCCATTTTTTCACAGTTTGGAATTGAGCTCACAATGCAGTTTTTTTAAAAAATAACTAAAGTCTTCAAACACACTAGCGTAAGTATTTGTTGCTTTCTAATCTACAGCGTATAATACAGGTCTGTATACGTGTTAAAATAAAAACTAGATTATATGGACCCTCAGGATGAACTTTTTTCTTTCAATTTCCTTTTCCTTTGATGCGATTGTTATTCTTGCATATACGTATGTAGTATGTAAACGAAACAGCGTAGCTATCTGAAAGTATTCAAACAAAATAACAAAATAAATAAATATTACGATATTCTTCGGAAGTATGTACGTACTTCGTATTACCATCAATCATCAATGTGATTCGCCGATTTATACCACCGCTATGAATTGTACAGTAAGTATTAAATATTAAACTATCCATTTTAACTACATTTCAACTTGATCACTTTGTTTAGGAATATTAATCGGTCACATTTTTTTAATTTTTTGTTTTTTTTCTCCTATATTTCTCCAGTAAGTATTGTAAACCTGCTAATCTGTAGACAATACTATTGTTTTTTTGTCGCCTTTTTTACCTAAGTATAATATCGAGGAATATGTCACAAGGTAAAACCAATCAGTATTACAATTTACAACAAAAGTATAAATGTACAAGCAAATTGTTATATTATGTGAATTTTTACAGCTGATGTAGGTACTTACATAGGCAATTTAGAACATGGCTAATATTAACTGACTATATAGCAGTGCCATGGACTGTGGATGTAAACATACATTCACAAATGATACATGATATGTTATTAGAATAAAATATTAGACTTATTATAGGTGTTCAGAAAACAAAAAGATAAATAAAACAGAAAATAAACTAAGTGGTGAACGCCTCTTGCCCTACAGTCCATATACGTAAATTTCTGTAGTATACCCTGCATTCTGCACACTGCACATGTATACATATATACGTAAATGTACTAACTAGGTGTGATACAATGGTTATAAATTTACTTAGTTAGCATGCTATTAATAATAAAACAGCAAACAAGATTATATTACTCTTCCAAATGCCAAGGATTAAAAACATAGAAAGTCTTTCTTTATATCATAATATATTTAATTAGATTACAGTAAATGCAATGTCATGCGATGCAATTTGCAACTAGTATGTGTAGTGAGTGGGTATTTCGATATCTGGGTAGCTATAAAAGAACACCGTCATAAAATATTGATAATAATATAAGTACAATAATAATATACACTAGCTATTTTTTGTCTCACTTTTGTCAAAAAACAAAACCAAAATATAAACAGATAAACTAAAAGGTTACTAAAAGGTAATGAATCACTCGTACTCTCTTATTTGCACATAACTACACAACTACACATAATATGTACACACATAACACATAACCCTACATATCGTCTTTCGTTTTACTCGCAACTATAAAGTCATTAAGAAGACAACTATAATATTACCATAAAAGTAAATGAGAGACTGAAGATTCACGTTACGATAAAAAAACGAACAATAAAAGATGATAAAAACTGTTCACTACTACAGATATACTTAAAATACCAGAGGTTTCTTTATCAAAAGACACTTGGTAAATTAGAAATATGTTGTATGTACACTTAAATACTTATAGGAATGTGACTTTTTTTGATAGAATAATCATATGGAATATGGTTTGATGTTGGTCATATTCACCTGCTCACATGAAATTGAAAAAAAACTCATTATACAGCTCTTTGAAATGTTTACACAGACACTCACTTAAAATTCTCTCCGATTCAGTTACAATATTGTCATTCATTAGTCACAATTAAAATGATATCGTAATTGTACGTAAATAACAATACACCCACGGCATGCAATGGGAACGTGCACAAAAATTGCTTGTAGTTCTCTAATTGACGACTATGGAATTTGTGTCAATTATTGTATTTTATACTATAATATCAAATATGTTGTTGTAGCAGTAGTTAGTAGTAGTAAGTAGTAGTAGTAGTCCCTAATAAGGATCTTGAAAGAACTGTGATAATTATTTTGAAATTCCTTAAGAAAAACATTACATTAAATTAAATATAAAATATACATTTTATGTAAATGTCATACTTCATACTACAAAAAATAATGTATATAGAAATTTGCTACTGTATACTGTATATTTAATAATTTATAATAATGTATTTTTGTATTTTTTACCTGTCCGACCGATCCAAATCCAAAAATGATAAAGAATAAAGATTTCTGTCAACAGCAAAACTTGTTTATTTCTCTTGTTCTTGGTTATATTGTTATATTATTATATCTCTCCCAATTCCTGATGGATGATAAATTATATAATTTCTCTTTCCGTTGTTGATTTTGTTGAACGATGATGACGATGAATCTACCTACTTTTATAATTGTTTAAACCGAATATTTAACTAAAGCTATCTACAATATTATGAATTATTATGATTTGCAATAAAACTTGAAACCAAAATTATAATATAATAGTATTATTTATCTGTTGAAGAGAAGAAGAAGAAGAAGAAAAAACGAGAGAGAGTTTCATGTACTGTATTTAATATAGGTTATGTATTTTAATAACAATACAAGAAGTAACTATTAAGGAGTGTAAAAAATATGTAAATTTTTACTCTACTAAATATGTGTGACGTCAAAGCTAAATGAGAATTAAAATTGATACTTTTTCTTTTCTTCAAGTTTTTTTAGATGAGGAGGATAATTTTTGACGATGGATTGAATGATTGAATGACGAGAAGCACTTGTCTTTCGCATAAATTTTTGCTATAATATTAAATATTTTATATCTCTAAAAACTTTTGCTCGTTCTATCTATCTCTCTCTCTCTCTCTCGTTTTGTGTGTCTGTGTATTGTTAGTAATATCCCTTGAAATGGTTACTTAATGGCAATACAGTTTAGTAACGTAAAGTCCGTGAAACTTACAACTGTTGTAGTATTAGTAGTAGTATATTATTATTATTTCTATTCTGACTCAACTTTTTAATCAGGACGTTCTTGCTGATTATTTATCAGTATTGAAGAATATGCAACTATCTCAACAGTATAACTTTCAAGGGGTCTCTCGTTTAGAGTTTAGAGTATTTATTCTTTCTGTCATCTATATTATAATAATAATATTATGAAGTAAGTATGTTCCTATAGAGAAATGTCTATGCCTATATTTATTTTTCCAATGTACTATACAAATGGACTTTATACTTTATAACTTATAACCATTTTATTATGTACTTACTACCGACTACTTGTCTTTTTGGATACATAATATTATAAGGGAAACTTTTAACTCCACCTTAATTAACTCTTCTTTTGTGCTGATGACAATACAATCGATTATTTTGACATGACCTTAAACACATAAAGATGGCGTCTTGTACTAGAAAAACCGACGACGAGTGTCAAGCAAAATGTTACCCCATTTTGGCCCAAAACCTACCCAGTGAAAATCAAAGTCACATCAAATGTCAACCTGTTCCAGAGCAAGTTGATTCAAAGCCTTGTGGTTCTGAAATTAAGGTACTTAATTAATTTACTCACTCACTCCTTTGTAAGTACTTAAAGCACTGGTATGATGTAAACAGAATGATTGCTCTTTGAGAATGCAGAAATTGGGGTGATATGACACTTGAAACGATGGCGATATGAATAAAAATATTGAACACATAATATTAAGTATTTAAATATATTTACCATTTACCAAGAAGTACTTTTATTATAAATGGATGGAGGGATGACAACTGACGACATAATATTTTCCTTTGTAGGGATTTCCTGTGTGTGGCGAATCAGGGTGTTGTAAATCTTGTTATGATGTTGACACCGGTCATCAGAGGCAATGTGAATGCCCACATTGTCAAAAAAAGAGACAGGCAAAATCAAAATTATTTATCGTTTTTGCATATTTATCCCTTTTACTCTTTGTTATTTTTTGACTATATTATATACCTGAAATAAACACGTATTTTAATCACATTCTTTATTGCAAACGTGCAACGTGTTAAGTGTAAACGTTTACTCATGTGGGATATACAGGAGGCATGCGAACAGCAATGCTTTCAACATACAGAAGGTAATCAGTTTCTTGACCTGAAAAAGAAAAGTTATGACCCAGAAGTGCAGGCGATTCGAGATCGGATGGCCAGTTCTCGGTATGTCCGAGAAAGTCTCAAATGGTGTCCAGATGATGAATGGCTGACATGTGTCGACCGAAGGTTCCGTCAATCGAAACAAGGTATATTATGTAATCCCTATTCGACCACAGAAGTAAACCCATAAAGCTCCACAATCACTTGACTCGAAAAGTCACCATAGCATAGTTGATGAGCATGTTTTATTTACATAAAATAAAATACATTATGTGTATAATATGCATCTGTGATGCACAATTTCAATCTGACCAACAGTGTATATGTATAGCTTTCTTTTTAACTTCTAGGTTTACTGGGGAAAGCCGTCGTCCATTATGGGGCGGCACAGGATTGTGATTTTCCCAAGGAAATGCGACACGGAGTCACGTATGAATATCGGAATGAAGTACATAAAAATTAAATTAATCAATAATTAAACAAAGATGTATGATGTATAAAAAATAATAAAAAGGTAAAGTATGATAAATTTACTGGTACATTACTTTCAGTAATATTTCTCCTTTTTAAAGGCAGCAAAACTAGTCAATCCACCTATAAAACCATGGCCCGAACAGTTAGAGACAGAATTGAAAGAGAGTTATTACCTCTCAAACCGAATGGCTCCAATAGGACATTCTCACGATCAAACACTAAATTTGCCAGCTAAAATCATCCCAGATGAAACTACTTTCGGGAAGCCGACAGACAAGGGTATCGTATATTTTTTTAAAAAATTATTGTTAATTGTTACGCATTTTTCAATTCTGTTATACATACTTTCTAGTTTTGAAGCATACAAAAAGTACATTGTTATAGTGTAACACAGTTACAAATTTCAAAAACTGCTTAGATATTAGTGCTGCCATTTTGGTAAATCCACCAAAGTCAAAGGATTGCGTCGAAGCCGAATATAACTGTTGTCGTCAATTATATCGTACGACACATGGTGAATTTAAGCCAGGGGAGCAAGTGTGTCGCAAGTAAGTTATTATAGAAGTTTATAGTTTGTGCGGGTAACGCATGGGCCGTGTATTGTGTTAGGATACATAAGCATAAAATTTTAAAATCAGTGTGTATAAACTATGAAATATTGTGTAATTTTATTTTTTTGAAAAGTTATGATGAACCATTTAAACGAACAAACACGTACGGCATCCCTACTCCCTGTGATCCTGCTGGACGGTACACAAAAAAACTAATGACCAGTTGGAGGAGTTGTGAGCCAGATCTTCCCTATGTGAACAAAGCATATGCAGACCATGTAGATATGAGATGCCCAAAGCTAGGACTTCCTCAAGATCGCCAGTGCATTGGGCGAATGAAAGGCGATTGGTATAAAAACAACTAAATATACTTACCATACAAAACGTTTTTGTTGATTTCATGATGTGTACCTTTTCCCCTAATAAGCAAGTAGATCAATGACAGATAAATACCTGAAAAGTATTTTTATACCAAAAATAGTTTTACGTACGGAAAAAAAAGTGAGACAGAAAAGGAGCGTCCAATTAGGGAAATAATTTTTAATCGCTGTCCAAATCCTGGTGCACAGCGCGCAGAAAAAATTATGCAAAATTTAAAGGATTGGCTGGAGAAAGTTCGGAAAGCTTTCAAATCTCCCGTTGGCCCAGAGCTGGAATCGTTTTACGAGCATTTGGTTTCCCGAGATAAAGTTTGTTAGCATGGATATTGTTAATAATATTACGGATGATTCTATTCTTTAAAAAGTTAACATATATAAAAATTGCCGCGTAGCAACTGTTGCGTAACTTTAGCCTGAATTTTAGTTGAGAAACTTCAAAAGTATTACCCACATCTAGTTTTTTTATAGTAAAATAAAGTTTGTTGACTGTATGATGGCTTTCAGTAATTAATTGCACAATTTTATATAGGATTGCAACGGAACCGTTGACTGGAACACCTTTCTTGAGATTCTCAAGTATGAAAAAATTCCGTGCTTAGCTAACAAAGATGAATTTATGGAAGCCCTCATACTAGTTCAAATTTATCATCCTCTCCCTTGTGATCGAATTAATTTCTATGGCCTCATGGATCTTATTAAAGGACATGAAGATCCCATGTTCACCTTCAAAACCACAAGTTAGTATCCATAGATACGCAATAGTAACATTCTTTATTCTTAATGATGATCAAAGTGTCTAATTTTTGTTTGTCAATTTTAATGGTACAAATGTATAATATTGCATATCCTCCCGGATATGTAATTGTAACTCCAATGTATAGCCTAACAACCTGATCTTTATATGTACCGTTACAGCCCTGAAACCTTGGTATATTCCACATACAAATGGATGCATTCATTTTCGGACAACTTATTCCGACTTTGCTGCTCCTTGGTGCCTTCGAGAAACTTGCCTATCACGGTTAAAAGACCTATCACCATGTGGTATGACAAGCGTAAGGTCAGATAAAGTTCCCAGTAAAATCCGGAAGGCTAGAGATACCACGAATTACGGCGATGATGGAGATGCGTACAGTCTCATATGGCCAAGTATTTATACCCTAAACGGGATAACCTGCCGAGATGCATTCAGAGTAAAGAAGATGCTGAAATCTTAAATCTTAAACAGAAAGAGTGTACAATAACACACATTATAAGCATTATTTATCGAATCTGTAGTATAAATATATAACTTTTTACAAAAAAATACGTATTTTTGTAGGAGTTGACTAGTGAACAAATGAAGAAGCTATTATGTGACGCGGCAGTGTCCATAAGTCATGACGAATTCGATAAAGTTTGGAAGAAGGCACAGGAAATCGACCCAAATGGCAAAGATAAAGTTTGCTTTCAAACTTTCCGGGAGGCCCTTCACATTGTAAAATTTTCATACTATACATAATATTATAAGAAATTCCTTTCTTATAGTTCTACAAATTCATTACATTGTTTACAAAAATAGCAAAAAGATAATCTGCTCAAGTATTTAATTTCCCCTTTTTGTTCTTCTACATTTAGCATCGTGACGAACAGAACAAAATGTTTGGCTATTCAGAAGAAGTTCAAATTTCAGACTGCCCTCATGGTCAGAACCCTGGGGCTTGTGCAAACTGTCGTATTTTAAATTTACATAGACCAATTCAAACTAAATGTTCTACCGGCATTTAAAAGTGCATAGTGCACATAGTTTGAAGTCCGATTCTAGATTTGCGTAAGTAACTCTCTAAGTACGATATTCTATTTTCCAAAGAAAGGTTTTATACATACACAAAGCCTAACTTAAAAAAATGAACGCATGACTATAACTGTTAACAAGGTCTAAAAGTAAGTACATACTTATGCAGTACGCATTATATCCATGTACCTATGTGTTATGTGTACAGTGTATTATAAATGTGAATGAATAAAGTCAACGTTTCAAAGTTTCTCATGTATCCCCGTGAATTCGTGTCTGGGACTGAGAGGGGGTTTCTTTGTTGCACGTGCAGGCGGCATAAATACTGTAAGTAAGTACTTATGTAAGTTTTAGCTTAGAATTGGATTCTTTCTGGTCTTATCAGCAGGTACGAGTTCTAAGTTCTACAGTCGCAGTCGGGATAACAAAAATATTTATTTAAATTTGACATATTTTGCCTATAAAGTAATATCCCCTGTGCTTAAACTTTGTAATTCTGGAGTGTTTCTTGATATTATGTATAGGCCTTGCTTAATAATCCTACTTACTGCTGAAGTACATATAAATACTTATAAATAATAAATACAGATACAACTTTTTGTCGTGAGTTGAAATTCCGTGGTTATTTCTATTTACTGTGTACATTAGTGTGCTCTTGTCATTGCATTTTGTACCCAAAAGTGTATTATTTGTAGTATTTAACTCAAGTTAAAATATTTATTGAACTGCCATTAATAAAATGAGTCCTAATAGTCAATCGAAAATTACCGATACCTTTAAAGAAGTGAAACATTTAAAACGTGAAATTAGTACCCGGAAAAGAGGTAAATCAAAGCTGGATGAAAATGTCAACATCATAGCAAATGAAGGCGAAGACAAAAACTCCTGTGATGATGATAACTTGGATGATTTCACTCGAGCTAAACGAGCACTACAACTCTCCAAACCTGTAGATCTGCCTTGTCGGGAGGAGCAAATTGAACAATTATATGCATTTGTGAGTGATAATCTAGTGGATAAACAAGGTGGGAGTATTTACATTTCCGGGGCTCCGGGCACCGGCAAAACAGTTGTTGTCCAGCACGTGCTTGAACGACTTGAAAAAGACGAAGCAAGTTCTCCGTCAAAACGGGGGAAAAGATCTCCTAAATTTATATTTGTACCCATATTCATTAATTGTATGAATGTCAAAAATACGGCTGGTATATTCAACGCAATTCAACAAGTCCTTCAAACGGATGGAAAAGGGAGAGATCTGAAAGCCAAAATTTGTGGCCGCATCGTTGACAGAGCTTTGCCTCCAATGTAAGTAAAATTG
>JAQIVE010005883.1:0-12238 GCA_034698285.1 Sminthurinus bimaculatus | reverse complement strand
CAGTGGCTGGGTCACTACTCCAGTGGCTGGGTCACTACTCCAGTGGCTGGGTCACTACTCCAGTGGCTGGGTCACTATATATATTACAACTCATGCACAAAACATAATTAAAATTCAAACTCCGTCCAATCCCATCCTACTTTTCCCGCGTCCGTCACATCCAGTTCCGGAGCCTGGTAGGAGACCGGATGGGAGAACCGGGCAGCTTTTTGATTCTTCATAGTCAGCAGTCATAAGTCAAAGAACTATTTATTCATTGTTTTGGAAAAACTCTAATAAGCCTTCATGAAATTGCAAAATAATAAAAATACAACATTCATTCTTGTAGAGAGTAAATCAAGCACTTTTGAAAAACTGACTGTAAATACTAATACAAGTTTATATAAGGATATAAACACTCGAATGAAAAAAGTCAACATTCGTTTATTTTTAATACGTTGGTATTTTACCTAGCTCTTTTTTAATTTTTAATTGCAGCCATCATTAAACGACAAAATGAATAAAGAAAGTACAACCTCGATATCGCTCGACGACTCTGCTCAATCCCGTGTGTCTAGTGATTCTGGTGTAAATCTCAACATGACATTGGCAACCATAAACTCCTGCCAGGTTTCTTCTTCTTCGTTTTCTTCACCTGAAGGCGAAAAAAGGTCGTCGGAGAAAGTCCAACAAGGGACTCAAGATGGCTGTAAGATTCACAACGACGCCACAAAAACGACAAAAGTATTGAGCTTAGAAGAGGCTACCAGACTCTACGGAAAAGACAATCTGCTGTTCAAGTGTGGATATTGCCCAGAGTATTTGAAAATAGAGGCAATTGATCAGCATTTTACAAAAAATGCAAACACCCACCGTCGCTTGAACCAAAAAGAACTACAACTGATGGGCTTGGGTAGATCCGATCCCGTTATTATCAACAGCAATTCAGCAAGCGATGCCAGTGAACAAATTGACGAAATTTTGTCAAAGTCACCGACCGTCGCCACCACAACTCCAAATTCTATTCCAACATCCCCAAACCGTCCCAATCACGATGACAATGACGCCGCTCCGCCAGACTCTGAAAATGGAGAGTTGTTCAGATCGATCCCGCTTATTGATTTGACGGAGGAATCAGACGGTGATTTTCCAGACGCTGATACTGGACCTTCGACATACAACAATTTATCAAATCCCTCGCAAGAACCCTCTTCTTCGTCTTTAACCCATTCGAACGTTCCATCCCATAATCAACATCCTTATCCCCAAAATTGGAATTTTCCTCATGGAGTTCGGTCCCAGTCTGCAGCCAATATGCCGCCTCATGGACCTTACTATAACGATAACTATAATATGTGGCAAAATTCTTATTACCCGTACTCCCACTATCCTCAGGACCAACGAGGGCATCCAGATCCATATGGGCGCCAAGACTTAAATTATGTTCCCCCAACGCAGTGGTACCAGCCAAACAGCCACGAAACGTGGTACTCAGCTGGCCACCCGAATTACCCTCCATATGATTATTCCACGACTGTGGGTGATCACAATTACCGCCAAAATGTGTCAGACCTCGGACTGGGGTGGAGTGGAGAACAGGGGGCTCCTGTTCAGTCCGTGGGAAGGGCACAGCCTCATATGGCACCAATAGTTCAGCGTTCTTTCGCGAACGGCGTGTTCGATTTCGTACCAAAAATCAAATGCAAATTAAAAAGGAAGCAGCGTAAATCTCATCCCTGTCCCTTTTGTCTCAGAAATTTCCAACATGCAGCGGCGGTGAAATCGCATATAGCTGAATGGCAGCGTCAGACGGCGGATTTGCCTCCAAATCGCTACACTTGCGAGCACTGCGAAAGGGGTTTTGACTCCGGGTATAGCGTCGTGCATCACCAACAGTCGACGCACAATTTAAATCCAAAACTTTCTCGAAGATATTGCCACACTTGTGGCATGCCGCAAGCCAACCAGGGATCTTTGCGCGTCCATGAATTGCGTAATACATGCAGACAGCGGGTATGAAAGTAACGATTTTTACCATAATCATAAAAAACTTAAAAATAAACTGCATGTTTAGGATATTAGATGTTTACTTCTTTTGTTATTTGACAATTTAGTTCAGTTTCATTTTTAATAAATATGAACAAGAACTTTCCGAGGGTAACGAATAAAACGAAAATTGGTATAAACTTCCGAATTCGAGATCGAAATAAAACTTGAAAAATTTTCTTACAAGTCTACAATTAGTCAGAAACCGTTCAAATGATATTCTAAAACACCCAGTTCGGTAGCTGAACGAAAGAGCTGTTATAACTTTGAAGTCGAATTCGATTTTTTATCAGGTTATACCGGCACAGTGACTAATCTTGGGAAGTTTTGATAAAAGTATGACAATTTGACCTCCAGTGACCCCGTTTCCTTGGCCCAGGGTGTCGCCATAATATTAAGGGCTGTAAATCTAATTAAGAGAAAACCAAAAAACCCATCTAAATCGGCCAGTTCGTTCGGCTGCAAAAGCCAACACCGAAAAATTGTGGTTTTCTAATCCCCGGGTAATGTTGAAGAAATTTCAAAAATCTGCTCGCCCTCGTGTTTTACATCGGTGACCCCGTAATCTATATTTTATGCAGTTTGGTTTTCACAATGTCAGTTTTATTTTTATCTGTTACCCCCCAAAAAACCCCCAAAATCGGATTTTTTCCGAAAGATTTTAAGAAGTCTGATCCATATTTCTTTCGTCCCTTTGAATTAGTTTTATTTGGATATTATGATTGCAACACGAAAAAGTTGGTTTTTCGGGGTGTGACCTTCAAAGGGTCAAAAGTGGTAGGTACTTGTATTGCCTGATAATCCGATTAAACTTAATCCAGATTAAAGGATTATATTACATCCCAAATTAATCCAGGCTTATTCTTCAATATCCAGGGATTAATTTTCATCCTTAATCGATTAAATGTTTCAAAATTAATGATTATTCCGAAGAGGATTAATTTCGGATAAACAGGACTAAAAATCAATGTGAATCGCCAGAATCAAATGGAAAATCGCCCCATTAGAATGCACTGAATAAAGTCTGTTGCGGGCTTTTTTCGGGGCATCCACTCCGGTGACCTCTAAAGGTCATCCAAGGTAATAGGAGGTCAGCACTAAAAAATTTAAGAACCTTGTAAAAACCGAGTAAACAATTGCTTATCTTCTTCAAATCGAGATGTGAATGGGACATTTCACACCGGAAGCAAAACTGTGACATTTACCCGTCATCAAAGTCCTAAACTTAAGCTACATAATTTTAACTTCTCATATTATGGAGGTCAAAATTTTAACTTTAGTGTGAATGTTTTATTTAGTTTCGTTGGCATCGCAAAAACCACACGTAGAAGCTAACTAAACAATGAAATCTGTAAATAATGATTTATTTTGAAAAGTTATCCTTGAATAATCAAATTGAACAACAATTAATCTTCGTTGGATTAAGATTAATCCCAAAATAATCCTGTATTAATTTTGTATAACGGGATTAAATTCCCTCAAGTTTTCAGCGATTTTATCCTTAATCCTTAATGGATTAATTTTTTCGGTTAAGCCAAGCAACACTGGTAAGTAGGTACCACCGGGATTTTGATAGTCTGACCACGTATTATGACTAAACTCAACTTGCAATTTGGTTGGGTATCATTGGCAACCTTGTAGAGCATTTTTTACTATTTTTGTCCAAAATTTTATAATAACTATTGTTTATAATCACTTGTTAATAATGGTGTACCTTTTTTGTCTTTTGCAGTATTTTCCAGGTTTGTCGATTGACAATTCAAGGCATGCTGCTACACAGACATTGTAAAAAAGTTATTTCAATATTTATTATACTAGGTACTCTCTTTGTTATGTTGTAATGGGAAAAAAAATTTGAAGATAAGCGTTTTTGAAATTTGTGTGAAATTTGTATTATTTACTTTAGTTTAGTCAGAAGTCAGAACATAAAATCTCTGCCTTGTAATATGTATTTTATTCTTGATACACAAAACTGCAAACATTTAGTGTGTAAGTTTTGTTTAGGTTGTAGCTCAAACCTATAACCTAATATGTACATAGATAATGTACAAATACATTATGTATAAGAGTTACTGTAGAACCAGTTAATATATGCACACAACACTCACGTTTCATTTTATATTAAGCGTTCAATCTGTTGTCAGTTTATGAGTAGGTAATGAATAGTATGAATGTGGTATGTGTGATCTTTGTACAACCAAATTTTTTAAATGAAAAACATTTTTATAGTGTACTTAATGTCAAAATATTAATTATTTACTTATAATTATAGCACGTATGATGATACAAATCGTGTGTGTATGTATAAGAAGAAAAGCTAAAACAATACGAGTATTTGCTGGAGAAAAGTATTTACTTAATTTGTATAGTAAAGAAGTTTCTAAGTCAAAGCTTGAGACGATTTCGATCTTGAAGGAAAAAATATACTTAGATATGTGTGTCCAAGAGAAAGTATTTCTCTGGTCTTTGGAAAAATGTTTAATTGGTTGTACTGTTTAATATTTAATAGTTTAAGAACTTCTTTTCATGTTTAAAGAACAAAACAAGAAACGACGATGAAAATACATTTATACTTACATATTATACATAATATGTAACGAATAGATTAAGAATGCCCTTGTCAAAGTAAAGATGACAAGTCTACCATGGTTGATATTAATTGTAAAATTTATTGTACAGAGTACTTGTCAATCCAGAGCATGTGTGTGTGTTGACAATAAAACTGATTTGGCTATATGTGTCTGTAATGTCAAAGCTCGTGCTTTTCTAGTACATAATATGTATCGTATTTGTAATTATGTATAAGATCACAAAGAAATTTAAATAACGGGTTGTTGATACGCTTATCTACAATTCCTGTTTAACATGTTAGTAGTGTGGCTAAATTGTATTCAACTATATATGTATTGTATTGTACTTCAAGCCCTATAACTTAAAATGTATGCATGTAAATACTATGTATGTATCCAATTTCTAATTTCTCTACTAAATTTAGGTCCGTCTAATACGACAATGAATATAATGTTTATGCATATAGATATTTAAGTATTGTGTAAGAATTTGTCGTGTTAGTTTCATTTGTATAAAATATAAAACAACTTCTTTGTCTAAACGACTCTCAGTTTTAGATAATGCCAAGTACGAAACTAATTATACATATACATAGTATATATTTAAAGTATAACAGGCTGAAAGATATTTTTATTTTAACTGTAGTTAAAAATTGTATAGGCAAAGTAATATTATTGGAATGTAAAATCAGCAGCTTTAACTTAACCATTAGAATATTACACTGATTGTATGTAAACTTGTATGTTAGAAAGTGTTAAGGCATATTGTTAAAAGGTTAGTTTTACATTTGATCGCAGAAGATGTAACGCACAAAGCTTATTTTTTGCACATCACTATTAATTTTACAATGCGACAAGAATGAAAAAAAAATTAAGTTAGGTAAATATACCGATAATGAACATAGAATTTTTTATGTTTGGTTTCGAGTGTGTAAAAAACTATTTAAAAATCATTAGGGTAGCTTATAGGATTATCGTACTTGTTCTCATTTTATTATTTTCATCTCCTTGACCATTGTATATATCAGAGTGTAGAGCTGGATAAATACGACAAAAGTGAGCTCGCAACATATCTATAATATAATATATAATCTATGTTTGACTATAATGATGTAGGACAAGTACACTTTTGATTTTCTCTCACTCTCTCTCTCTCGCTCTATCTCTTTGCGAATAAAAAGGGGAAAGGCAAAATTTATACCGAATGTCTATCGTTTAGTCCTCATTCCAGAAATTCGCCATTTTCCCCGTTCTTCCTCCCGTTTTACATAACGTTAGACTGCTTCATGTACTACAGCGTATAGAATACAACTTTTACTCCTCCTTTTTTTAAGCCATTGGTCAACAAGTAGGTCACCCTCAGCTACTAGCGAATGAGAAAAGTACTAGTTTATTGTGGTGAGGGAACGTAGTATTCGGGGGAAAGGGGATAGACATTTTTGAAAAGGAAGACGGAGAGGAAGAGAGGCATAGTTTTGTTACTATGTACTAAAGCCTAATAATTATTTTTTATGGAAAAGTACTGTCAATCCGAATTTTCGGAGGCCCCTCAAAACCCCGAGTCAAATACTGTCTGCCACGTTTGCTCTACTTAAGTAGCTGGCCAATCGGATTTTTTGCATTTATTTTGCTCTTTGTTACGAAAGGCTGTATCCTCCCATGGACTTTGTCGATTGGCAAAGGAACTAAAGCTATATAGGACATTAGTTTGTCCACAAACGTTCTGAGCGGACTATTAGGAATCAGACGTCGCCCGTCTTTCAGTTACGATAGTCACAGTCCTGTGTTCTCTTGAAAACTTTGTCAATTTCCAACTCAGTCTTCAGTCTTCAATTCCGTTCCACCTTTCTTCAAGTAAGTAGTTTTTAATTCATCATTATAAGGTATTTACGAATTAATGTAGATTATTCCTTTATAAATACTGCCTTCCCAGCACATAGGGATTTACATTTAATTAAAGCCATTTAAAAAATAGCTTTAATTCATCATCACTAAAAAGAAAGAATAGACTATAATTCTTGAAAAAAATGTAAGTTTTACAACAACAAATTATAGCTTATTGAATTTTTTCTGGCTAATATTAAAATAAATTCAAACTATTGGTATTGGAAAACTTTGCAAAATGTGTAGCAAGTTCTAAGGTATGTAGCTAGCTAGAAGTGAGAGTTCGTAGTTCGTATGTACGCGTATAATTATGTAGGTACTTACAAGGTACATAGCGTACAAAATACGAGTAGTATTTTCGTTAGATTTCAAACGTTTCAGTTTGTCGTAGTTATAAGGAAATAATTATACATTAATTGAACATATTACGCAACTTTGAGGAGGAAGTAGAAACGGTCGGTACTTAATTCAAGAACCTTAAATAAAAAGAGCACTTAAATGAGAACATTTTTTTTAGCTTGAGAGAGTCGGTTGCCCTACGACGAAAAGTTGTAAAAATTCATCTACGTTTTACGATTAAAACTGTTATTAAGACCGTACTCTTTAAAATTAATTTAAAACGTTAAAAGACATTTCGTCCTTTTTTGCTTGTGTTCTTCCAAAAACAAAGCTCGTTTCTTTAAATTTTATATTTGACGTTTTAGAGTAGAAAAATTGATCGCAATTAGTTTTTGAGACTTGGAGTATCAGTAGAAAACAAAAATCCAGAATGGAGAGTTCACATTCACTTTATATGTACTCCATGGTTTGTTTTTTAAACGTACCAGGTTATAGACTTGAGCAATTTTGTGTGTGGAAGTAGCGTTTTTACTTGAAAAAAATAAACTTTAAATTCTTATAAGAGATAAATACATGAATATATATATAATATACTATGTACGTATCTATTACTTATTTAAAAAAAGAAGCACAAGAAAAAACAACGGAAAGGATTTACGTTTGTGTGTACATATGTATTTATATAAGATGTAAGAAAATAGAAAGAGTTCTGACGGCAAAAGTTCTTCAATAAACTAGACTAAAATCAATAACTAAAATGTAATTTCTGACTTTAATGTTGGCGTGTGTGTAGTGTGTAGTGGGTACTATGACAATATTATATTGGTATAAATCTAAATAATTCTTTGTAATTCGAGTACGTAGTTTATAAACTAAGAAATTGATTACAAAAATCAGTGTTTGTCTATTCAAATGAGCATGGAAAACGATAACGGGGATTTTGTAGACATGTTGCTCTGATCTCTGCTATGCTGTTATTTTATAGAGTCAATTGGAATTTTTGATCATCAAAAAAGTGAGAGTTAGAGTACCGAGTAAAAATTTTCAATTACTGTTGGGCATTATTGCATAGGGAGTTTTTTTCTGACAAAAAATCCGAAGTATTGTTACTTGTTACACCTCTCAAAAGTTATTAATTAACTTCTGATTTAACTAGAGGGTGTTTTATCGCACACATAGAGTAAATACGTACGATTCTGTGGTAAATGCATAGTGTAGGTATTTACTAATACATATTTTGAGATGCCTTCATTAAACTGCCTTTTTTGCTGCAGCACTAATTAAATCGTCATTTCTGGTTGAGTCGAAGATTAAAGGCTGACATTTAAAAGATAGTCAGACGATAAATATTATAGTCCTGTTGTTTTGAATAAAAATGTTCTTCAATCTTTTTTAATTAAAATGAGAGAAATCGATAGGATATTTTTTATAATGTCTCAACTTGCCCTATTATTGATCGGACTAATTTTTCCGATTTCGACAATAATATAACCTGACAGTATTACTTTCCTTTTACGAGGTTTAAATTGTAATACCATAACCTTTGGAGATGGATTTTTTAAAAGAAAAGATTTTACATACATGACATTTGCTTTAAAGGAAAAGGATTAGTTAAAGTTTCAAGTTAAAGATGACAACGTGAGAATTCGCTTGCAAAACAAAAACGACAGAAAGTCCGGAATCAATTAGTTTGGGTCACTTTTGTGTATTTGATGTATGTAGTATCTATACTATTCTTTGTATGCATGAGACCTTAGACATTAGAAGGCACAGGGCAGGATAGAAACGAAAGAATCTTAGGAAGAGCAAATGTGATGAAAATTCAATGGTGTACACGCCACAATAAATGCATAAGTGTTATTATTTGAATGAAAATTATAGTATTTAGAGAGTATTATGCATAAAAGCACAAGTACATATCATGTTTATTGCAGAAAAGTCTTTTAGTACGTAAGTACTACAATCATATACCACGTCACAATAATCGCGAGTTAAATATTCGTTACAGATATGCTGTATTTTATAATAAAAAATGATAGCTACCAATCTTACCCTTGCACCTATTTAGTTGTAATTTACAATTCCTTTCATTGTTGTGAGGGATGAGTAGTGAGTACTGAGTATGTACACCACAGTTGATGAGATGATGTGTGTATGAGCTAAAAAGAGGAAGAGACTAAATGGTAAAAACTATGATAGGTCATACATAAGGTCATATAGTATTGAGTATAGAGTATGCTGTATACTCTATACTATATTTGACAATTTGTATCCATATTTTCATTCATTGAATGATGTGTCTGCAATCATTCACATTGCTTGGTTTTCTTGTACTGCACATACATATTAGTTAATATTATGTAATATTATTGTGATAGACTGTATAATATTTTGGTAACGTTTTAAACCTACATAGAATCTTATAATGTTTACTGTTTGTGTTGTAATGCATTAATGCAGAAATAGGTAGTTGATTTTTTACCTCAAAAGTCATAATGTACAGATCTCTACTTGCGAATATGCTTTTGAAAGTTCAAAATACTTTACAGTGATGAGTGATGAGTATACATAAATGATAAACATAAGTATATTATGCATTATGAAACTACTTTTCTAACTAAATCTTGAATGTATTTGTACATATTATTATAATACTTAATAGTGCGTATAATATAGTATATTATAATAATAATATAAAATTGCACAAAGCTCCCACGATAGACCTGTGAACTAATAACTAATATGAAAACAATAAATTGTATTTTTTCTTGAGCTGATTACCTATAAAATTATAAAACAGGTAGTCAATAAATGCAAGTAATGTATGTATAAGTAATATCTGTATTTTTAAAAATGCTTCTCATCTGTAAATAAGTAATTATCAAAAACTGTTGTATGTTGTATGTACAATGTGTACTTAAAGAAGCAGACAAAAGTCTATAAAAATGAACACTTGTCACTCGTCATCATAAAATTGTACTTTATGTATACAATTTGATTTCATCCGAAGGCAGAACTACCACAAAACTTAACCAAAGGGTCTGATTGTTTGGTCATCCTGTAATTTGTGAAACACTTTCAAACTGTTACCAAATGAGGAACTTTATTTTATAATAACTTTATGGGGAAAGCAGTGTAGGACAACGATGTTATTAAAAACTTAGAAAAATTAAATTAAAAAATTGACATACAATATTGATTTGCAATTTTCGAAGAATTGAAACCGTTTGGCCATGGGAAAATTTAACTTCAAGATAAACATAAAACTGATTTCTTTGACATTAGCACGGCAGTACAAATTAAAGACAAATATGAAACGTTTTAGAAGTTCTGAAGGTGCCCAGCTTGAGGGAAAAGTCAATTTTCGAAGCATTGTGTACATACAGTATAAAAGTATGAAAGAAATTACGTATCAAATCTAGTTAACAAAACTTAATTTCTTGATGTACTCAATTTAAATACCAATATGCATAAAAATGGGTTAATACTGAGTCGTAGGCTCAATTAGAGCTACAAAAAGATAAAAGAATAATAATATAATATCGAGTATCGAGTAGCATGTATTGTGCAGACACCATAACTCTCGAAAGCTGCGAGTTGAAATAAAATGTAAGTATCGGAATTATGCTTTGAAATAATTTGTGTTAACTATAATACAAGGAATATTCCTAAATAATATTTTACTTATGTAGAGGAATGTAAAAGGCATAACAATTTGCCCATCCTAGTGTCTTTACTTAAGACTTAAGACCTCAATGACAATCAGTTTTAATACTCTGCTTTTAATTAAATAATATCTAGGTTTGTCAAATTGAAAGGACATAATATATAAATGGAAGGACAAACTCTATACCAAAAATAAGCTGTTTATTCACTATCGGATTTTTTTATACATATGTACGTGATACGTGCATACACAAAATCAAAGTAGATTTACTTTGATTATCTTCGCTTACACTTGATGTTCAGAGTTCAGAGAGTAGATTATCAAGTTATGTATAAGTGAAGTATATTACCATGTACTAAATGTATTACATTTTGATGTATGTAGGAACTTAATACTTATATCTAGATATATTTGATTTTAATTATTATTCATCCATGTTATTAAACACCTAAATGACAACAATGGATTTGTAACGAGTGTGTACCTTTCCATTTAAACAATGTGTATTTTGTTTTTTCATTGTAGTGTATCCCTCATTATCATTGTCACAATGACTACGGTCAAACGTCTCGTAAAATTTCTTTTCTTTCCATCTTTGCATCATCGTCGTTATTACACGTTACACGCACATTTAAATGTCTAAAGCTTACTGAATTTATTATATTATCATTTATCATACGTATCGGGAAAATGTAAGAGCAATGCATTTGTAAAGAGTACAGTCTATATTTTTTTAAATTTAAAAATCTTAAATTGTTAGTTGGTCATTTATAAAAGCGTGATAAGGCAATAGTATCCAGATTTTGTTCATTTCATAAAAAATTCATACCTATGAATATGCTCGTCTTCTAATGCACTTTGTACTTTGTTGGTATCCATCCAAAATACTGACATTTCATTCAGCACACAAAATGAGAACAAATTTAAGCCGTTGTACATATTGCGTAGACAGTAAATACAATAATACATAACTAGTAGATTGGAATTACTAGGTAGATACTTTTGCATAATTTACTTTCATAATGTACTAAAGGAAAATCAAACACAATAGGGAAAACTACGTATCAAATCCTATCGCACATTTTTCTTCAATATGAAGTAAATTCAAGAGTGAAAATTATTTCCTCAATCTTTGCCACAGAGATGATACGAAATGCGAAAGCACTATTTGTAGAATTTCCGGTTCGTATCAAGCTCACACAGGTAAAGTGTAAAGTCAGTATGTATAAATACAGTTGATTAAGGTCTAAGATCCCCGGCAAGTGGGCCCTGGAGATAAACGACGAAAAAAACGAACCGTAAACAGTAAACAAGAGAAAAACACTAAATTTATGCGATGATCTAAATACTTATATCCATAATTGGTTAAATAATATGGCGGACAGTAGTACACGATGATCCACGACTTTTACCATTTTTTCACAGTAAAAAATTTGTCATTTTAATGACCAGATATACTCGGGCCAAGTGGTAGTAGTAGTAGTAGTAGTTAGTAACAGTCGTACCATTTTGTATATCATGAAAAATCAGGTATAAAACGGTACGGTTTTTGTGCGATGTGCTGTATTCACGGCTTGATTAAGTATATTAGCAATTAGGCGTCATACACAAATGACGTCACACTTTTGGGGTGGGTGGTGGGTCAGGGTCACTGTGACAAAGTGTGACAGGGGGTGGGTGGTGGTTGAAGATTTTGTGACGTCACACACCTTTGATATGCTAAAAATTAGATACCTCGTCGTAGTTTTTATTT
>JAQIVE010005882.1:0-12239 GCA_034698285.1 Sminthurinus bimaculatus | reverse complement strand
TTTCAGCATGAGAGAGTTCTACAGTCCTCAATTTTACTGTACTGTCTACTGTCTACAATTTACATTCTACTTCATCGTATACAGGCCTACGTTGAAAATTGAGCTGGAGTTTTAACGTATATATATATTTATTGTATGTATACTTACACACCCTCACACTGTAATGATGTATAAGTAGATGGAAAATGAGAGAAATGAGGTTGGGCTTTAATTAAGTTTTTTAGCCATGAGTTTTTCCCCATGGTTTGGTTATACCAATAGTGAATAGGAAATATCATCGCGTATCGTTCCGTGCAGTATGAAAGACGTATTCAAAATGTTTAAAACTTGTTCAACTCTACAATGGGAGTGTAGTGAAAACCGGATTCTTTGGTAATGCTGTGCATATTTACGTTTTTTTGTACGCGCATTGGATTTACGATAAAATGCTAGAATACTAAACTTGAACTTGGCTAAAGTTAGAGTAGGATGAGGTTATCGGTGAATAGCGAATTTACCCGAATATCAGGATTTTTCAGGTATAAATTATAAACTACACAAATTGTTGAGAATTAAGGCTTGTGCAGAAAGATTATTTTTCTATTCAAGATTATATTTTTCATTAATCTATTTATTTTAGAGTTTTCTATGTATTTTCTAAGGCTTCGTTCTTGATCATTGAAGCCCATCATTTGATTATTCAAAATTAATACACGATTTGAAGAACATTGCCACTGAGCTTAGGATTGATATGGAACCAGTAATAAACCGTCCTTGATACGACCAAAAATAAAGAACCATTTTGCTTCTAATTTTGAGTAACAAATGTCAAATGTTAAGTTTACTTTACGCTCTTTTTTTTTAAATTTAGGCATTTTAAATTCAGGAAATCACCTTGCCTTTTGTTACCTAATTAGTTTAATAATATGTCGTATGCTCTTTATATGCTCAGTGAGCATTGCTCACATTCTATCAAACATTATTAGTTAGCCCTTTTATATAGAGTTAATTAAGGAATGTCCGTTGTAGCTGGTATTCCTTTTGCTTTTTATTCGCTTGTCAAATTTATATTGAAATTAATGGAAGAGAAAATAGATTATGTCACATAGTAGGTAAAATAAATATGTAAGTACAATCATTAATGTACAGAATCTTGAACGGCACGGGCATATATAAAAGCAACGAGTCTGCATTTATTTCGATTCGATAGAAATGGAAAGGAGTAGGTAAGACAGAGTGTGAAGTTGCCTTTAGGTTCATATACTCATTTTTACTGTTCTACGGTCTTTTGTGCATTTCGCTGTAAGTAAGCCTATAAAATCGATTTTCGAAGGAAATGAACTTGAGTCATATATTCCTTGTTCTTCCACTCAACTGCACGTTGAAATAATGTGGAAAACCTGTCTGTTTTGCCTCGTATTTTTTATGTGCACCTGAATTTCCTACTATATTGATATAATATGCTTTACACGTAAGTAAGGAAATTTTGCCGTAGACATTGTTCACTTTGTACCGAAAAACGAGCATGGATTCCTAATAATATGCATAAATATAAAAGTATTTGATTTGCAAAAAGGCAAAGCCTAAATAAACTATGTATAAAGTACAAAGAAATTGTTCGATCGCAAATTTTATACCTAGGTGTGCATCTATAGGTATGCATACACAATTGTAATTATAGAGTAGCTTTGATTTTCGAGGAAATCTGGAACGCAAATATGACTTTAATAATAATAACAATAGTAAATACATCAACTACTCTAGATATTGTTTATGTGTATATACAGTAACGGATTTTTTGGTGCATATATGTACACACAAATGTGAAGTTATGTTTTTGTTATGTGTAAACAGTAACCATTTTTTCATTCTTTCGTACAAGCGCTACGTTTGTCTCATATCATTATTTCCTCTTCCTTTTTTTCTTCCTTGCCATAAAACTCAAGTTTTGCTCTCAACTCCACATTTTTATGTTTAATACACAACATACAAAAATATATTACGCAAGAAAGGGTGAGCTAACTGAGAAAAAACTATTATTTTTCTAACAGCATCTATGTATATGCAGGGGAAAAGAATGGGACATGGAAGGGAAATACATTTACTGTACTTTTATCTGATTGATAATTGATTTATTGCATTCCCTCTCCTGCTTTCCACCTCCTGCACTTTCTCACACGTTTAGATTCTGGTCACATTTGACAATGAGACACGTGCTCCATTAGTTTTCGTCATACTTACTGTGTGTCCGTCTTCGTATTCAGTATATGTACAATGTACAGTGCAATATTAAAAGTGACTGTGTAGGCCAGATTGTCCAAAGAGATCCAACCCAGAATTGGGAGTTGGCTAGGCGTACTAGTAATTCTATTTTTGTCTATAAAATAAGAAAGTAAAACAACTGAGGAATAAACATTTATACTCTATGCTACAACTATGAGGTAATGTAATTTTCCATACTAAATGAAAATAAAAAACAAAATTATTTGGATATGCATATCTTCTTGAATATCCTTCTCTTTGAATATCCATTCGTTGTTGCGGATGCTTCTGAGAAAGTATGACGCAGGATGTCGCCAGGATTTCGGTTTCATTTCATTAGTAATGTCTCCTCTTCATTTTCTAGTGCATTCATGATGCCATTTCTTGCCTATTCATTTCCATCTTAAATAATGTTGCGTGTACGAGTTTTGTACAATAATGATGACGCTTCTTTGAAATGCTGGGAAAGGGGTATAAATTACATGCTTTGAAACTCTTTCATTCATTAAATAAGATTCTCCTTACTTTGCCAGAGTTTATGCTTCATATTTGTAGTTAGAAGTGCCTCGTTAAATTATAGAAGAAAAATTTTGGCGCTTATTATGTTGCTCGCAGAATAAGTACAAGAAATTCGGGATGTATACCATAAAATGCATTCTTGTTCTGTGCCTTTTTCTTGACATATATACTTGGAATTATGATGATGCACAAAAATATTCTGACTTTTTCGACGTACCTGAGTGTAAAAAATCACAAAATGAAGAAAAAAACCTTTTTTTAAAGGATTCTATAAGAAAAGTTGGACTTTCTTCCAAACATCCTTAAAGACCTTGGCTCTATATCAGCCTAAACGGTATTCAAATTATGTACATAAGAATTGCTTAAAAATTAAAAGAAAATATAATGTAAGCTCCACTTTTTGATCTCTGGAAACTTGAAAAGATTGACAGCGTTATTATGTGATTATTATTTGAAAAGCTCAGACCACAATTTAAGAATAGTTATTTTTGAGATGCTTATAGTGTTTACTTTTTACTTTGGTTGGCGATCGCTGAGTTGGAGGGGTAGGCGGAAAGATGTTGGAGGTTTTCTTTGAAAAATGATTTAGATTTACATAGAGCAGTTCTTTCTTTCTTGTTCTTTTGTATTTCCTTGGGACTCTCAAATTTAAAAGTATGTGCACGTCACAAGTTCGGTGGAGAGGTGCTAGAACGGCATACTGACCAAGAAGAAAAAAACATGAAAGTATAGTCGAAGAAATTTGGAAAGTGGGGGAATAGAATGCAAAGGGAAGAGGTAAAGGGAGAAAAGAAAGTGCGTATAGTTGTCGTGGCAAAGTAAAAAAGCAGAAGGAAAAAAAGTGAAGTAAAAAAACCGAACAGAGAAACCCACTATGGTTCCTTCCTTCAACATTCAACTTTGTGAGCCTGAATAAGTGGATGGGTGTGCATATGAGTATGTACATATGTATGTACGTATTGCACCGATACACAAACATATACTTTCTTCAACGAGATTGACTTTACAAATTGCTTTCTTTGAACTAAAAACTCTCGTTTCCAGATGTTACGGGTGTCTAAGGCCAGTACATGAATCCAACTGAAAAATACTTTTGAAGGTTGCTTCGTTCTATTTCTCTCTGTCCGTCCTTCTCCCTTCGTCAACTTCATTTTATTTTTTCTTTTCGTCTTTTGGTCGAGTATACATGGTACGTAAGCTGCAGACTGAACTGTAGAATGTAAATTGTATACACGCACATGTAAATCTAGCGGTATACAAGTAAAAGTAGAGAAATTCGTAGGAGGATGGAGAACACAAAAACATTCGTGTTGCTGTTGGCTGCTGACGATGACGTTGACGTGTCCGGCGAGTTTGGCTAGTGGCAAGTCGAGCAAGAGGAAGGAAGGAAACGAGGATTGAAGTGAAACTTTGAACTTCAATTGGACTTTCCTGGTGGTACATTGTACATTGTATCTATAGGAACTTGACATCGTCCTCGTCATAACAACATGAACATGAGCGTGGAGATGAGAGGAGAACAAGCCCGTCTCTTCTCCTCGCTTGTCGTTCATTTACTTTGTACTTGTATTTTGAATATGTCTTGGTTTTGTTACGTTATAGTGTATGAGGGATGCAAATATATATATATATACATGCACGTACATACATACACATATGTATGATTCACAACCCTGTTATGTCACATCCACATCCACTGTGGATGGCGATATTTTGTGAATTTCGGGATTCAAAGGAGAGCGACACGGCAGAGTGGTTTGGTCCACAATTGACGGGAGAAAAAGAGACGTATATAGGTTGAGAAAATAGAGAAAGAACTCAAAAAGAGTTCACTTGGTTGGAAGATTTCAAACTGGGATTTTCTAGACTTAAAAGAGAACTTACTTATCATTCACTCAAAGTCTATTTACACTAGTTCAAGTGAAAACCATTTGGGGAGCAAATGAAGCCAACCAGATGTAGGCACGTAATATACGTGCTACGTACAAATGGGGGTTTCTACATACATCTACGATGTATAATATAAGAATGTATCGAATTTCCGGGAAAAAAATGTTTTTTACTAAAGTGGCTGTTTATGCCTAATGGTATACATATTTTCAAACAAAAAAAATGAAAAGGTCGGCGCACGGCAAAACAAAATTTTCTAGAAAACGGATACTATTATGACCAAAAAATACACGTGTACAACATACAAGTAAAACTCCATATGTCTGTGCGTCAAGTGGCTCGTTTCGTGTCGTACTTGTAACAAATTGCAGGATCATCTGTTGTTTGCTCATCGTTAGACAACATGATAGTTAAAAAGCACCACGTTAAATATGATAGCTTCTCGGTCTTTTGAGAATTGCAAAGTGTAAAACGTGCATAAAATTACAAGGTTTTCTTCCTAGTTCACTCTAACAGCATCATTTACTCTAGTAATGGTCAACATTACGCATAGATGTTCCAAAAGATTTTAGCTGAATGATGTTTCTACTGCTTCATCTTTATTTTCATTTTACAAATTACCACTTATATCAAGGCTACGTGAATTTCAAAAAACCTTAACTTGCTTATAATCGACTTAAAAAATGTACGTCGTATTATTAAGTATTATTAGCACCGTGTCAGACCGGCTCCTTGCCTTTTACCTGCATCTTTTTTCTCTGTTGTGGACTAGATGGCTCTATGTATATTTCTCATTCTATGTAGTGTCGATGAGTAAGCTGAGACTGACACTCATTGTCTAGTTTTGTATAACATTTTATTTATCTCGACGTATCATTTATTGTCTTGAAAATTAATGATATTATTGTATTGCACAAAGACACTCTTATGTTAGCAAAAATCGACATGCGCGATGTACAAAGCATATTTTTATTTTCTGTGATATTGAAAAAGTTTCAAAGGATTAAAAAACAGTCCCCTGTACAAATACTTTAACGATGAACGCACATGCTATAAGTAAGTAGTTTTATGATGTGAAAAATGTCACGAATAACTATTGCATATAATGTAAATTTGGAGAAGAGACAGAAGCAGCTACATGCGTTTTGCATCTACATGGCCGTCATGTCTTTGAAGGTGGGTGTAAATACATCTTCAATCCAAGGATGATAACGACGCATGATAATGAACCGAACATTGCATCCATTACCATAACACGTCCGCATATGTTCTAAAACATGCGAAACCGAAAGAACCCTTGTTTGTATGGTGTTCCCTACTTTTTTATAAAGTATAAAAGTATTGGTTTACTAAAGAAAAAAAACAGCTATCATCTCTTCTGTTTTTGCTGTTTTATGGAAAAATATCATGTTTTTAGGGCTCGAGATGGTTGCTTGGTTGTTAAATGGATGGTTGGCTGGTCTAAATCTTTTGTCAGTACAGTAGACAAAACTTGAAAGCGATGGAATAGTTGTATAATGCAAAATCTTTAGGAATAAATACGTCGCACATCTATTGTATTTTACACCATATAAAATATATAAACTGTTATGTTACGTACGTTGTTTAGGAGAAACACAGTATAGGAAATGTGTTTCTTACTTTACCGTTCACCTTAAGAAATGGAGGCTAAGTTGAAGGAAAAAACCTGCCTGTCTGACTCACCTTTGCTTTACCAAATTCCCCCTTTCTACACAATGGAATAATGCTCTTTGAGTCTGCCCTAGTGGCAAGAAATGTGGATGGCACGCTGTGCCTATTGCCCCATAGATATACGTACTTTGTGATATGCCTAATATAGCTGTGTACATGTGCCTCAATAGCACGAGTAAATGTCAGGGATCAGACAAGGAAGAAGTTTGAGTTGAAACCTGTGGTTTAGACTTCGTTTAGACCCAGGTAGATAGGTAGATGCAAATAAGCTAAAAGTTTATTCTGGAGCTCCATTCTCTCTGTGTGCTCTCCATTCTACTTTCCATCCTCTCTTCTTTACTTTCCTTTACTCTTATCTATACTAGGTCGGTTATACTCGACGGCATAGCCAATTCAAATCTCCATCTTGGATTGAAAATCCAGAATCCTGGGACATGAAATCTTTCAGATGAGGATGGATATAATGTGTAATGTGGGTATATATGTGTGAAACTGACAGGGATAGTACACGAGCAAGAGCAAAAGGAGCACAGAATACAGGAGTGGAGAGAAGGGAAGAGGAGAGAGTATAAAGCCCGACTGATGTATTATCCTTCATGCATGAGCAAACGACAATTTCTTGAGAGTCCATTGAGCCTTCTCCGCTCCTTTCTCAAATTTATATCCACTCACTCACATGAATCCCACCACCACCTTTCTCCATTCTCCTGTACTTGCATAGATATAAATATTTCCTTGCTATTCTCATAGCTTTGTTCCTTTTTCTTTTCTCTTGTATTAAAGATAACCTATACCCATATGTAAAATTGGAATTTTCTCACTTTCTCCCGTGCAAAATACACACACACACACGCACACTAAGTGTACTGTACACACACACATACAAAAATGTATCCCGAGAAAGTGAGACGGTGAACGGTGAAGAGTCGATGTTTGATGGTGAATGCTTGACTTGCTGATTCTTGACTATCCATGTAGCAAGTAATGTGCCATTAAATAAGAGTAAACCTGGTTTCTTTCCCCTCCTCCTCCTCTTTTCGACTGGTACAAGAAAATTCATGTATATGGCAGGAGGAATATTTAAACAGCCATCATATATAATGTGTAGACGACCGAGGTAGAATCTAGAACAGGGTAGAAAAAAAGTGGAAAGAAAAAAGAGAGAGAATAGCCCACTTGTTTGTGACTATGTGTATACACCGTGCAATGTAGGTACCCTGTTTACAGTGTTTGGTGTAGGAAAGGAAGCAATCCCTGAAGAGATGATCAATATTTTTTCAATCGCTAGTTTTAAAAGCTCCGCAGGGACGGTAGACGGTAGGCATTCCCGATTCGAGGTGAATTATTCCGTCTCATCTGAATACGCTAGATATTCTACAATCTTGATTTTTGTAATAGTATGTATGTGCATATAGTACATGTATGTTTGTATATACTATATATACGACGTTCAGGGTAGGATATGGATCCGGCATTTTGTAAACTCTTGATATTTGTGAGTTCTCGTCGTCCTCATCTTCAACTTTCCTTCCTTGCAGATTTGCCGTTTTGTACCACGGGAAATATATTATAAAATAAAATTTCATCATCACATCAAAGAGTTCCTCTGTAAAGCCAAATCTAGTTGTAAATATCTGTGTGTACTTATGTGTGTGTATATGTGTGTGTGTGTGGATGATTTAGGCTTTGGCTTTGGATTTTCAACCAGAATACAAATACAAATCCTACGTTGATGTGTAGGTGCATGTCATGTCTTTCTTCTCCTTTGGTACTTATAATATACAGTATGGCTGAGTGCACCTCTGTAATTCATACTTCATACGGTATATAGATGTGTGCATTCGATAAGATTTAATTGCGATGGAAAATTGATATGAGGCAGGGATAAAAAATAAGTAATATAAGTATAGCTGTTCATAGTTGGACTAACGTGGTTGGTTAGTAAAAGAGAAAGAGGGGGAGAAGCAAAACGTCGATATATTACTGCATATTTCGTGCACTCTTGGGTTTTTTAAGTTGGCATATTATGGAGTTCCTGTCGTTTGTTTGTACGATGCGACGTTGTGTTATATGTCTAGTTGCCGTCAGGAAATGTCTGCACTCTCTCTCTATGTATTTCGTTCTCTGTTTTCTCGCTGGGCTGCTCTCTGGCTTAATGTGCGTACCCCAGTAAATTTTCGTCGCATATGCTGAGGTATGCAATTTGAAGTCTCCACGGTCGTCTCGCTTTTTCCCCTGTCCTCCACTTTCTCTCCTTGATATTCTTTTGTGTACATTATGTGTGTATGTATGTATGTATGTATACATGTGTACGTACATATACATATTTGAAGTGAGCTTTAGGGATGGTTTCCAGCAAAAATATTATGTATAGTATACAAAGCATTGGAAGGAAGCTTCCATGAATGGTTACCTGCTGCCTGAGATCGGGAAGTATGCATGAGAAAAATATGGGGGAAATATAAATGTACGCATTTCTTCGGTTTATTGCATTCCGAATTTACTCTCTCGCTCTATTCTATCTTTTCGCTTCTCTCTTCTCCCCTACTCTCCCTTTTCTCCAGTTTCTAAATTTTCTGCTGATTTCTCCCAATTTTCCTCGGAGCAACAGGATCAGAAAAGGACGGAGACCAAGAGACGGAGAGTCAAGGAAAAGAAAGGGGGAGGAGGAGATTGAGATGGAGAAGGAGGGAAAGGACAAACCCCATACTTCTTATTGCATAAGAACCATTCTCTATATTCTCTTCTCCGTCTCCCTTTGGAAAGTTTAAGTGAGTCAAGGAAATTAAGTTTCACTTGGTTCACTCATCAAATGTTTTGGAGGAAGAGAAAACGAAGGATCGGGAAAAGGAGGGAAAGAGAGAATGGAAACATATGGAGAGAGTCCATCCACGTATAAAATGAAATGAAATTGACTGCATTTTCTCTCCTCAATTCAAGCAGTGTAGATTATATAGATTGTAGACGGAAAATTCTCCTACATTGTTCAGTTATATATACACATACAAACGATCACGATTACACGATCAGTCAAGCTTGGATTCAGGCCCCAAAAGTACTCTACTCTTGGAAATATTTCTCTTTTCCTCCTCTCTTCTCTTGTGAACTTTGATTGGCTGAGTGTAGTTTCTCGGATAAATGTAGAAAGTTAAATTTTCCTACGAAAATTCGTATTATACGCTATTCCATATTGAATACAACCGACAATTCAGTGAAATTCGGAAAAAAGTTGTGTATACATGTGCAAGGTTGTTGTATTTAAATTCAAATTCTGTGTAAAATAGATTTTGCAGATTTCTAGTTAATTGAAATACCAAATCAATTGCAAACACTTTCTTTTTTCTAGTATTCAACAAACTCTTTAACTAGCCTGTCTTTTTCTTTGCCCTCGTGTAACGAATAACGGAATGGCATATTAACTATCTACAATATACACCGTAGTTATAGAGAAAGATTCCATGAACTGCTTGATTGCTTAGTAATTTATAGAATGTAAAAGTTTTCAGAATTTGCTCGTTTTCATGTTCAAGCTAGAGACAGAGAGAGGAGAAGAGAAACATCAACTATAACCGGAGTATATACATATTGTAAACACGAGGAAAGTTTTGTGCCGCTGAAAATGTATGTAGTACACAGTACACATATTCCTTAACACAAGACTCTCCACTCTCTTTCTCTCGCTCTCGTTATTTCTCTTTCTCTTCAGGGAATTATATAGATTTGGAGCAATACATGAGAACAATTTAGCAGATGGCGTTCGACACTACAAAGTTTAGAAGAGAGGAGAAAGTGAAATGGAGATGCAACGTGGAATAGGGAGAAGGGGGACGGAAGAATGAGGTAAAATAAAGCGAGTGGGAATGAAAATAAGAAAAAAGGGGAAACAAAATGATAGGGTATAGTATGCTGATGTATGTATGTATACATATGTAGACAAACAAATGGACGGACAGTCAAGTTTCTACAAATTTTGTCTATGCTCAGAGTGCACACTGAATAAGCTTGATATTGTCCAATGCATATGGGGTATAATTTTCAGTATGTAGTGTAAATTCGTCTGGTCTGTGTGTATTATGATTGTTTTGCGTGCCTTGTTGTTGCTGGTTAGTTGGTTGTGTCTCGGTTGATTGGTTGGTTGGGACCGAGAAATGGGAAAAAGAGGGGATGAAAGCTCTGTAGGATGTGGCACGTTGGCAATGACTGTGGACATGAGTTATTCATCCACAAGGGAAGGGAAAGAAAAAGAAGTTTCGCACACAAATTTTCCACCCACAAAAACACACACTAGATACGTAATTCTAATTCATGGTGAGTTTCGTTTTCACTTTCATTTGGAAATGTTCAATGCTCACTCTTCTTTATTTCTTAGCATTTTTAAATGTGAGGGGAATAGTAGTAGTAGTGAAAGTGGAAACGACCATTTCAGTGGAAGAATTTTTTTATTCAATAGTTTCAACTTTTTTCGTCGATTTTTTGCTTACCCTGAAATATGGTCGCTTTTCAATAGATAGCTTGTATTTCGCATGCGAATCTTTGACATTTCTTTTGTAATTTGAACAACTTATTCGACGAAATTCCCTTGCTCTCGGCTTTGTGTTTGTATAACAACATGTGTTTTGTAACACACTTTGTCGTAATGTATGTATAGGCCTACGTATGTACAGTAGCTTTATATAGTGCATAATGGTGAAGTTTCTACGACCAGATTGTTTCGCTTGACATTTCAATCCATTGTCACTTGAATATGGAACTTTCCCATCGTAATAATAATACATTTGTTAGTTGCATTTCTTAAGTATTCTTACACTGGTATAAGTCGTCGTCACTGTATTTTATATACATACATGTGAAATATATCACCATTGTCATGTCATAAATATACGTATGGACATCAATTCCTACAAGAATCTTTCTTCTCTCTTCTCTCTCGGCTGCCATATTGTCGAAAATAGCTCATGGAAAATCGATAATGAATTATATTGGCGTGGACTTAAATTCTGCCAGCGAGCTTTAGATACCTACTCTGTTTATTTGATTGTGCTGTGCTGTTGAGTATTGTATGTACTCCATTGATAGTATTAGTTGGAAGTGAATTCTGTTGAATTACGAATTATGATTTAGTTTTGTCATTTTGTGTCGAGTAAAACAATAACAATGTCATTCAGCTCAAAGCTGGCAATGTTAGCGACGAAGGTAATGACGCTAATAATGATTCCTGGAAGATGCAGAAATGAAGCAATATCTAATGACGAGTAGCTGTCTTATTAAGAGACATACATATGGATAACCATGATTTGAAGGGTATAAACTTTTCTTCTCATTTAGACCATCTTTGTTGTGTAAAAGGCATACGAAAATCATTCTTGTTAGTAGACCATTTACAAAAGAAAGTTATTAGTTATTACCTCCATGAATTGCACAGTTTACGAACAAATCAGTAATTCAAATAATTTCTAAGCATATGTGTGTTTATTTGCTATTCATTCCACGGTGGCGATAAAAAAGCCTGTTTACCGGTATACATATGTAGTTTGGGACTAAGTGTTTGACATTTCGCTGCGTTCTTTCCTCGACTGACCTTGGATTTCATGGGAGAGGGTGTCATAAAGTGAGAAAACAAGGACAACAAAAACATTTCTTGATTAATGTTATGACCCCAGCGCGGTTTATCTCCGTACAAAATACATAAACACATGTGCTAAGAAATAAACCAATTGTATTTGAATGAAAATGATTTGTGTACACGCCTAAATAATCTCTGTTCATACGTTTAGTTCATACGTTGTGAATATTGTGATTTGGTAAACATTCGGTTGCTATGTACAGGGTTAGGCAGAAAAGACTGGGAAACTTTCGGAAAGTTTCCATTTAAAGCAATGGAAACTTTGGCGCGGAAA
>JAQIVE010005881.1:0-12244 GCA_034698285.1 Sminthurinus bimaculatus | reverse complement strand
TGAAATTTTTTGAGGAGTTAGACTGATGCAAAAGGAACACTTTGATGGGGTGAGCGCTTGGAAAGTCAACAAAAGTGCCTTTCTGACGCAGTCTAATGAAGATGTAAATAAAAAACTGCATAAAATTCTTCTCGTGACGGGAATCCAGAAGCTATACGGCAAAAGCAAACGGTGAAATATTACATCTACATTGAACACGTGGCATTTGTTAGAGCCATCCGCTTTTTAGTGCATTACTCATATTTTGATTTAGTGTGTAGTGCATACTCGTACATCATGTTATGTTGCGTTTCGCTACTGTGCTGTAATTTTCATCCAGTCTTCGTATGTACTACAAATACAATGCATGTAGTAGTTTAGCATTTAGTGTACTTAGTATTAGTTAGGTTGTTAGTCCGCGGTGCATGTAAGTAGCAAGTACATGATTGAATTATTTTTTATATAGTCCACTCGTCGCGAAACTAATGTGGTTTATGGTTTATTCACTGTAAAAAATTAATTTTCACGCTCTTTCCTCATGTATGTGTGTAGTGTTTCTATATTCCACTATATTCATGATGCATTTACTTCACACGCTTTTTCGTTGCACATTTTCAACATATTGAACAACGGCAGTCTGAGTATTTCATTCATTAAATGGCAAAAGGAACGGGAAGAAGATGAGGACGTCTGTCTTCCGTTTTCATTCATAATACCTTGACAAAAATGCTAATAACTCACTGGTTTTAATGGGGTTTTGTCAAAACGCTTATGATCTAAGTATACTCATTTTAAGGGAATTATACGGCTAAATTTAATTGCATCTCAATAGCTTTGGTATTTTTTGTTACATATAGGTATTTAATTTTTCAAGAATTAACATTGGCAAAATGCACAAACCAAAAACTAAGCTTGTCTAAGATTGAACAACTCATTTTGTAAGTTCTATATAGCTGAAAAATTATCTCAGGGATCATAATACGAAAATGAAAAAAGTATATGAATAAATGATAAATTACATAGATGTAATAAAAGTAAAACGTTTTAGGTAAGCCAAATGATAGCGAACAATGAACTTGGAAAAGATGAAAATGAGCCTTGCAAATATTTAAAAAAGCTAGTGATGGAAAAATCAGGGATAGATCTCTGCTTATTTGCAAACTCTAATACTAATAATATATTGTATTATTATACCTAGTAGGTATTATCATCAAACTATCTACAATGAATTAGAAGATAGAATGTAATCCTCCTAAATATTTCTTATCAGTGTAGATCACGAATACTTTTACATTATGACTTAATGCGAATGTTATATTACGTTGGTATGTATTATTTTATGGTCTTATGTCTCTTGTACATTCAAAATGAAAAGAAATAAGCAAAAGCCAAAAGGGAAACCACTGAGCTGCATAAAAAATGGAATAGACTCGAAATCAATGCAAGATCATGATCAGCGTCTGGCCGCCCAGTCAATACACATTACATGTAGTACTCTCAGAATACATTGCACTGGCAAAGTCAAGCATATTTCATGTTTCATAATATATTCACATCATATTCAAAACATTTCACATTCAGATTGTATAGATATCATGATATGGAGAGGATTTTTTGGATCCTATGCTGAAAGGATCTCTTTTTATCCTTTTGCACATTATGTTGTATGCATTTTCAAAGATCGAATTGACTCTTGTCATATTTGTAGAATAGAGGAGAATTCTTTCAAAAGTTATCCAAAAACTCTCCCGTTCTTGTCTTCCTACGCCGTCTCACCTTCCCTTTCATCTTTATCTATGGTACTCACTATCACTGTGCAAAAGGCAGTAAAACCGGATTCCAGCTTAACATTGTATAGAATATGTATTTAGTATTTGTGGGGCTGTTTTCTGCATTGACCCAAAGTATATACAATATACAGGCTACATGTACAATTTACAATCGACTGAATAAGGATTGGAGTTTTATTTTTTATTTTCCATTCCTTCACACTTTTAAAAAATATATAAGTAATTCAGTTATCTCGGTTCCATCTTTTCTCAGTTTCTCAATTTTTCGAAAAAATTCAACTATGTAAAACTCGAGAAAGGTCTTTGGTTGAGAAAAATCCAAATCTAGAATCTAAAGAAATATGTTGTACAATAAATACTTTGTTTTCTGTAAAGTTTTTGGTTTGAATCATATATCACATGGCTGGGCATCACAAAAAAAGAAGAAAAAGATCCAAAGATGCAAAAGATTACAGTATACTCGGCATAATATGCCCAAAATTTCAACTCAGACAAAAACTTGGTTGTTTCAAATGTCTCGAGGAACAAATGTCATCTATTAAAAGACATTTCTCATTGTTTCCGAAGGTGCTTTTGGTCTTTAAACTTGTTACTTATATTATGATCAGTAAAATATATTATGTTATGTTTTATATATTTTGAAGCACGTAGTTTGAAATGTTCATCATCCCTCTACTTAAATGGATCGTTTGATTTAATTGTGCAGTTTTTCACTCATTTTAAAGAGAATTCTCATTTTAATTATCACAACAAGAACAATGCCTTGGTATTTTTACTACGCACATCACCATCGCCATTAATAAATATATAATGTGTTAAAAGCTACTGTTTTTATAGTGTACAAAATGAATAAAAGCCGTTATATACTCGTCAGTGTCACTAATTTTGCTTTTGGGGAAGATCAAACAATAGAAAAATAAAAGAAGACAATTAAAGCTGACTACAGATTCACCATAAATGACGAATCTCCTGTGCGTGATACTGATAATTAAAAACCCAATGTAATTCACATAACACATAACTACAAAATACGTAAACTCAACTCACTTCTTTGATGACGTAAACTCTGTCCCACAACCACGTTGACCAGGAAAAGTGTAATTAAAACTGGGATGAAGGAGGAGGCGAAGAAAGTCATCATCGCTTTCTTCGCCATTTCAACTCGATGTTCACCGCTACTCACAAAGAAATTTGTCACAACTAGGATAATAAGAACTTTTTATCGGAATTGGAGTGTCTTTAAGATACTTTTCACAGTGAAACTTTCCACGCGCCGTTGTGTTGTTGCTGTACTTTATTTCTCCTATGGATTTACAATATCCGGATTGTGAATGGGTCTTATTATACAGACATTTGCGCTGTACTGCTGCATGTCTTTGGTCGTATAAGGTTTTTCATTTCCTCTCATTTTTCTTGAAATCTTCAACTTTTTTCAAAAGACACGAGACACTTTTCAAGATTAGACACAATATAAATTATTGATAATGATAATGTTTCTCCATCTTCTTTGCTCACATGGATGGGTTATACATGAAAAACTGTATAGGTAGAGCCGGGGCACTTGTTGTTGTTGTTCTGCCAAAGGTTGTCAATGAAATAAGCCGTGGCTTCTCCTTCCTTCACTAATCTAATTGTATGCACTTACTCACTCACTCACTCACTCGCCACACTCACAAACACACTGGCAACTTACACATCGCACCATCATCATCATCATCACTATGGGTGTTTCTTTTGTATTATGTATCTCATCGAGTCTATTGTACAACATTCGTATTCTTCTTCTTGGTCTTCGTATGTAATCGGCCGACTGAAATGTGAGTAAAAACCTATAGATATTATGAGACCAACAAGAAGTACTTTACTTTACTTTTTTTTTACTTTTTCTTCTTTGGGCCGATCACTCACTTTGAATTACGTCTGTGTGTTTGTTCAACTGAGCAAGTTGCAAGTATATGGTGTAAAGTATAGTAAAATCAATGCTGATCACACACACACATATACAGTCATCTGCCCACGCTCTTAAATCTTTTTCAATGATGTAGTTTCTCAGTTGATAATGTAAATAGTAAAGATAATATTGAAGACAGCTTTTCCCCACTTTTTTTTCGATATCGTTAGTACTCCTCAAAATGTGATCTTTGGTGTTTTACAGAGACAAAAATTGTACCATAAATTCTTCTCAGCTCCTCAAACATATCCTTGAGTGGATTAGCCCAGGCTCAAATTTATGTACACACGTCGATAATAATGCGGTCGTCGATGATGTGCTTAAAACTTGTAAAGTTGAAAGTGAGAGTTGAACTAAACAGAAAACAGAAATGAGCCGCGGCGTTGGGTCTTTTTATATTATTATATTATATATTAAGTACAGTAAATATTATTTTTGCTACTGTTGTTATTTCTTATTCATTATAATATGTAATATATGGATGATATTCTTTATTATGTATTTTCAAGGTATTCTATATTGCCAAATAGAATACTTAAAGTCCTGTTGTAAAGTTAACGTATAAAGTTGAAGTTGAACGGGGAGACGAAGGGAACATATTATTGCATTATGAATATGTAAATAATTTATTTATTCCAATACGAATGTATAATAGTTATTCTATATTCTCTCCTCTATTATATTATGGATAGTCAGTAGTCAGAAAGTCTAGAAGAGTTTTCGAAATGAAGACTCAACACGTTACAAAACATGCACGTGTGTACATACATAATACATGAACATATTGAACGTAGGACATTAATCTAGCGAGAGTCAAGCACTTTTGTTACTCGTACTGGCGCATTTCTGCTCTTTAGGAACGATCTTGTGTGTGTCTACATAGTGATAGCTTGTAATAGTAAATAGCAAAAGTGTAGGAGATCTAGACACGCTCACACACACATAATAGACAGACACGTTCCTATTCTTTTTTCCTTTTCTTCGTACTCTCTCGTTCGTGCAGGATTATCACATGGGTTTTTAAGTTTCAATAGGTGAATCAACAAGTAAAAGTATACTTGAGTATCGTCTAGTATAAAACAATATAGGCCTTTGTAAAAGTATACAATGTACAATATTGTTCTCCTATGGACAGTTAACTGTTATATAAGTAGAGATTCAAGTAGCTGGATTTTTTTGGAGGGCGGGTTGAATGGAGAAACGATAACGATGACAATTGTTGTCACTCTCTTCTCCTCCTTATTCTTGCTGTTACTATACTTATGTACTATTGTGCACTCGATTTTTCAATTGTCCATTGTCGATGCAGCTCTGTTTTTGGTCTATTTGTATTGGTATAGAAGTCACTACAAGAAGTCACACTTTAAGTTTATTTAGATAGATTTCATGGAGCAGTAATACTAATTGTTGCACAATAAAAATTGTAAATGTATTTCAAGTTTGAATGAAGAGTTGAGCAAAAAAATGATTTTGGTCTCAAGTCTCAAGTGCACACTAAAAGCTTATACATATGTATAGTATAACTGTAATTTGTAACACAATTACGATAATGTCAACGATGTTGAATGTATTTCGTTGGGCTTTTGAAAATCCTTTATTCTGGCTGCAACACTGTTTTTATTCTTGTTGTATTATTTTATTTTGATTAAATATTCCCCAAATGCCCAATCCACTTCAGTGCATTCAAGTAAATGTGATATTCTTGCTCATTAGTTGATTGTATAATGATGACAATGTGCACAACAAAATTTTGATGCAAAAAATCGGCTAAATTGTCTCGGAGAAACAAACACAAGAAATGGCAATGTTTATCAACTATTTTTTGCGCCGTGCTATATGCTGTCTTGTATGTTGTCTTTGTCTTGTTATGTAACCCGAATGCGAAATCGGAGGAATAAAAAAAATTCTTCTAGCTTCCCTTCACTTTGCTCTGCGGAGTCTGGGATGAAAGTGAAATTTTTTACAAACAAGATGGAAAAATGGGGGAAAGATTTCATGTAATATGTTTTAGATGTACATATTATACGTATGTAGTATGTATTATAGTTATTATATGTAATTATGTATACACACAGTCGTTTTTTAGCCTCTTCTCTTGGTCATGGGCATGAATCCAAGGCACTGTCAATAATGCACAAATCTGCATTTATCATTCTATCAGAGAGAGAAAGAGGGAAAAAGCTGACTCGTTTCTTCACAACGAGACGACTAATTTTCATGATGATCGAAAATCCTATTTCAACTCATCATGTTCATCCATAATATACATGCATAAACATGCTCCTCTGTGTGTTAATCCGTAATCCTTATGTGTATACGAATATTTTGAGTAGATTTACACATATTACACACACAGTTTAATTCGATTGTGCGGGAGGAGAATACATACATAAATACATACATGTACAATGTACAATATTCATGTGTTATAAGCATAGTTCTTAAAACTATTAAATATACATACACAGAAGAGGAACCTATGTATGCCATACCATGACCATATGGATGAACTACATCCAATTTGCCTTCTTTCTCAGCCCATATCACATCATCTGATTCACTGCGTCGCGATCCGAACATCTTGCACTTTTTTACGAGCACTTTTACTTTCTTCTTTTATAACTAAAAGATATCTCACTCATTTTCCATCTCAAAACTCTTTTTGCGTATCAACGCCATCGTTTTTGATGTCGACTGTTCGGAGTTCGGTATGCATATTATACATTTATACGGAATTATTAATTACGTATTAATTAATTAATAATTTGTCTCAAAGAATAAACAAAAGTTTGATTCCAATGTCTTCATTCTTTACTAAAGATTTTTTTTTAAAAAGCGGAAAAGTTGATGACTATACTTATCTCTAAAGATGGCACAGAAAAAGAAGAGCAGAGTTGCGAGAACTTTTCATAGCAGGCTAATACGTAGGTTTTTTGATACAAAGTCAAGTAGATTATGTACGACATGAGGAATGCCAAACAAAAAACATTTGTACTTTATGACTATTTGGATCCCTACATTACACCTAATCATACATACTAATCTCTGAATACCCATGCAAGCTACACACAACATTTGTCTTGTACTCGGAGTTTGGAGTGTCTGCACGGGCTGTGGAGTGGGAGAGAGGAATCCATACTTACATATATATTTGTGGAGATTCTCAGACTTGTAAATACTACCAAGACGATACACTGATACATACTATCCTACACGGATCTATAAGAAATTGAGCTATGTATGTAACGATGATGCATAGGCATTAAATGTGTATTGTACATTGTACATGTATTTATAGTGTAGGGTAGTGCAAAGAAAAGCCTGGGCCTCACACAATCCGATATTGGATTGACACAATAGAATAATATAGATTTTTCGACGTGTTAAATACATAGAAATATGCTTAGACTTCAAATGTATAAATACGAAGAAAATGCATTTCTCGTTCTTTTCCTATATAATTTGATGCCTACAGTGTCAATCCTACGTCTTTCATTGCCCTGTTCTTTTACTGTTTCTCTGTGTTAATATTTAATACTCTTGATCTCCTTCTCGTCACACTGGTACTCTACTGAATCAGTGTATTAAAAAAGTTGAGATAATATGACGAGGACGAGGGAATCAAGCTGAAGAAAATTCAAAACTCAGCGTCTACCTCCTACCTCCATCATAAACCAAAAAATAGTTGATCGGTTAACTACTGTGCGTCGTATCTTTCATCGAAATACACGCACTGGGTCTTTGGTTCAAAATGTAAAAATATTGTAAAAACGGAGAATTCACTTTCAAAAAGTTTCTAACATGTAAAACTACATGATGTGTAGAACAAGGGCATTGGATAAATGTAACTTTAGGTTTAGATGAATTCTCCGCATTGCTCATTATAAGCCATTCGGCAGTTTATGTCAGCAGGATTCCATTTGGGCGAAGAAAAAACCCTGAGCAAAAAATTAATACTTTAACTTGGTTTTGGTTTTACAAACTCACCCAGTTAGATATTGAAGATTGAGGAGCACCTGCAAGTCTTTGACATTGCCGTTTGACGTTTGGCATTCACAATAGAATGGAATGACAGGTCACAAAAGTCATTCAATACTCCGTAATACTCTAAAGCTAAACTGATGGGAGATGGATGATCTTCTCATCTGTGTTTGACTGCTGGTTAAGCCTTGGCCGTTTTAAAACCGACAAGGTTATACATGCATGCACTGACGGCTCTTTATCATTTGTAGTTAATACCTCACTGTCTATTTTTTCAACCTTTTATTTCCATTTAAACAATATCGTATTGCCCCCGTATGTACATACGTCTAGTTACATTACTCATTGTATGGTCGTGGTAACCGACATGCCCAAGTTATCTATATTATACGGGTAAGTGAAGTTGTAAGTTAAGAAGGATAAATTGCAATGCAGTGGAAAATGTAATGGTGTGTTAGATAGGATTTGACTTAGAGTTTTGAGTATGCACATCTTTGATAGACAAGAGTCACAGGGACTGTTCAGAAATGCTATTTAGGATGAAATTTTTTATCTCGACAAATCTTAAAAAGGAAACCGAGATGGGATGACGTACTATATGTACGAGTGCTCTTGTTGTAAATACGAGCTAATTTCTAATTTCATAATATCAGTTTATATTATTTCTAGAATCTCTGCTCAACCAATTTTGATTTTACAGATAAATTCCAAATTTAAATTTTTAGCATGTTGATATAAAATATCTCTGGCATGTGATTCACCATAAGGGATAAATAGGTTCATAAATCATTTCATCTCGTAAATTACTCCAATTATATCAAATTTCAAAGTGTGCATGTGTGTTTATTTATATTTTTTCCAGGTTTGTCTTTTAGCTCTATATATGTTACTAACTTTCTCTGTAGAAATTATTACGGATGAATTCAGTTTAAACCAGCTTAATGTAGCTTCAATTCCAAAATTGTGACCGTTATGATTACAATTTTGGTGACATCAGCATTCATTCATATCATATCTAAAAAGTATTTGAATTCGTTCCCATTTATCAAAAAAGCAATAGTCACAATTTTTAGAATTTTTAAACCAAAGAGTAACAGTAACCCAATTGAAAATCCAACGCTCAACCTCCTTTGACTTTCACCTACATCTTTCACCCAAATATGATAGTACAGTATGCAACATGGTACATATTCGTATGTATATAATATATTTAGTACTATTTTACTTACTCTTATGCATACATAAAGGGTCGATTGCTGTATTTTCTTTCTTTTTTTATACTTCTATTATTGACATTAAATTACAGAAAAAATGTGACACGAGAATACTGAAATTATTTTTATCTCGAGTGTGTGATTGAATTTTTTATGTGCCCAAAAGCCCATTAAGTATTTTTACTCTCCCTGTACTAAACTCATAAAATACACCAGATTTAAGTATTTTAACTGTTTCGAGGGATTATTGGTAGGATATAATGACTTTTAAAATGGTTTTTTCATATATTAATATCCAAGTTCCGGTTATTGATGGCTACGAAGATACCAAAAAGATGCAGAGGAGTTGATCAATTCTGTATTCCTTTTCTGTTTCAATTTTAGTTTCGGTTTCATTTTGCACATGTGTAACACAAAGTTTAAAAGAAGCCTTTAAAATTGATATTATATTATTCTAAATTATAAATCTTCCAAATTATAAACGGACCCGTCTTCGATTCTCAGATGGATTGAATTGAATTGAATTGCGTTGCATTGAATTGGTTGGGATGAATTAGATACTTTACAATTCAGTTTGTAATACTTGTGAAAGAGTTACACACGCCATTTCATTTTACAGGGCAATAAATATTTATCCTGTTAGTATGCATAGTTATAACACATAAGACTACGTTTATGATTCTCTTGCTCTTCTCCCCTCCTCGATTTGTTTTTCCAACTCCAGCCACTCTCAATCTCAGAGTGCAAACTGCATAAACATCACGATAGTCGTCATTTTAAACTCCTACAACTACAACCGATATACACTGTATGAAAGTAGTTACTGCTGAATAAAGTGGTGTATCTGTATTATGTACTCTCAATGAGTAGAACGGACATAGAATCACAAAAAGAATTTTTCACCATGTACAATATTCTCTTTTCAGATTTCAGAAATATTATAAGCAAAATATAAATCCATTCTCCTACTCAATAATGTAACAATCATAGTATTCTGTTCTGTATCAATAGACAACCCTCTGATTTTTCGATGCTTTATCGTTGTTTATATCTGCAAAACTTCATACTTTGATTCACAACCGAAATCTTGAGTATAAAGTATAATTCAAATCACTTGATCATTTTGACGGAGGAGAAAAGGAGGCGGGTTGTGAAAAAAGATGCAAATGCATCGCATATTACTTTCATACATGGAGCTTTGATGCAATAAGTCATCTCAGAAATTTTTTACAGACTTTTTGTTTTGCATGTGTCATAAGAGTGTTTAATGTGTGTTTATCTATAAGATGTGTGACGTGTGAGTGCCGGTAAAGGTACATCTGTAGTCTCCACGTATACCACGTATACTCATTTAGTAAGACAACCTTTTTCGCATAATACCGCATGCAATATTAATTTCACCGAGTTCCATTTGAATAAATTAGCAGTTGAACTTACCGTTTATGTACTACAAAATTTACTTTATTATGTATTTCGAACATAAGTTTGCACAACCTCTGTATGACATAAATTTACTAGTTTTCTACTTAAAAAAGTGCAGAGCGCAGATTGTTTAGCAATATTATGTGTGTTTATTTTATGCAGAAACTAGAAAAGTAGGATGTTCCGATGGGTTAAGTAGAAAGGATTTGTCTTGTTCAGTTGTAGGGTCTTGACATGAATCGGGTGCAAATTTCCTTGTAGAAGGATAAATCCCAAATGTTTTCATTATCCTAACAAGATAATGTTGAGCTCGCTAGACATCATGACTCTTGATTCTTGAAACTTGTCTTGTCTTTTCTTGACTTGACTCTCGGCAAATTGAAAAATAGGAAAGAAAATGTGAGATTCGCAATCCAGAAATGCAATTCGTATAATATCTGTAGCTGTAGATAATTCGCGATTCCTTCCATGTGCTGTACATACATAGATACATACAACAGTATAATACACTAAAGATTGCTGTATACACTCTCTTATACATGTATGTATGTTAAGTGGATTCTAGATGATATTGATGTTGATGTGTTTTAATTGGCAAGGTTGCAATGCCAAGAAAAAAGTTGACTTTAAAATGAGGATGAAGGAAAATACTGCAGAGGAAACTATGTGGAATAATATAGCGCATAATATGTTGTGCATTGCATTTCCAATTTGCATGTAATGCATGTATAATATATTTTGTAAGTACTTAATATAGGTATATTTATATATACAAGGAGACGGAGAATCCGAATTTCGACAGGTTCGTCGAGTGTAAATTGGAGCATATGGTCCAGTGCTTGCATGTTGAGATTTGGGATTGAGATGCATTTCAACTTTCAACCCGCATCGCACATTTTCCCGTAGGCTTTCCAAGGAAAAGGCAAAAGATGTGTAAACAGTAAACAGTCAGTAGTAAAAGCGTCCCGATTCCCAAATCTCAGAGGTGTAGATGCACATCATGTAGAATTTGCATATATACATACATACATACCTAGATGTGGAATGAAGCTTGTGTATGTGTGGAAAATTTTATTTTCTAACTATACATATTGTCAAATGTCATGGATGAAGATTCAGGCATGTGGCGGTGGTCGAGATTCAACTATTTAGATTCAATGGAGATTTTTGTCGATTAGTAGGTATGTGGAGCTAAATACGTAGAATGCTAAATGCATCCGAAAGATAATATGGAATACAAAATATGGCACAGCAAAAGTTTCTCGTACAGCCGAATTTTAGAAAATTAGGTAATTTTAGAAATGTGTTTACAGTGAATTTGTGTTACTCTTGTTGCACTTTCTCACAACATGATTTCATAAAAACCAGCATATCAAATATTATACTTTATGCATAAAACCTTAGGAAGTTGTACAGAGAAAACGTAGTGTACGTAGTACGTACACGGTAAATAAGAAATAGCTGTTTATTGCCGTTTTTGTTTCTCCCATATGGCGAGACAAGAGAAGAGCTAACAAGCTCAAGTATCTATCCGCACACAATTGTACATATCTAGTTAGTTTGTAGTCCTTATCTTTATGTTCTTGTAATACAACCTATTAGTAAATCTGATGCCAATAGCACCGTTCCTTAATTCTATATAATATACCTACCTATACAATGCAGCAAGTGAGTAAAGGACAAGAAAAATGTATCCCATCAGATAGATAGGACAAATACTCTTGACAGGGAACAAGATGACAGAATGTAAAGATTACAGCAAATTACACATGAGACATGATCATGATGATGCTTCTATGTATGTACGATGTTGTAATATATTATGTAATGTGGCGGAAAATAGAGCATGTTAACATAATATTTTGTATTTATTTTCGGAATCCAGGAAACGTTAGCTTTTTTCTTGG